>JAXIVJ010000377.1:0-112500 GCA_036785665.1 Chirona hameri
ATATATATATATATATATATATATATATTCTTTCGGGTCTTTGTTGTCTTTGAAGTCTCGTCTCCATTCCCCTACCAGTTTCACCTATATATGATTTGCTACACGCCCCACATGGAGCTTTGTAAACGACGCTTATGTCATTATGCTGGGATGTTTTCTTTTGAGTTAGCATCTCTCCTAGTTTTCTGCCAGACGTCAGTGCTACTTTAATACCCGTCGTTTCGAGGTGATTCGCAATTGTTACGGCTATTTTGGAGTTAGGTATGGACATATATCGAACATCCTTCTTTCGGGTCTTTGCTGTCTTTGATTTGTTCCGAATAATCGTAGCTTTCCTTTTTAGATTAAGAAGTAGTCCTTTTGGGTATTTAAGCTTCATGAAAGATGATATGATATGCTGAATTTCCTCATCGAGATATTCTTTGCTACATATGCGGAGAGCTCTAAGAAAGAACCCTAAAACTACCCCACGTTTTACCCTATCGCTGTGTCCTGAGAAGAAGTGCACGTAATCTTCTCTGTAGGTTTCCTTCATTATCAGAAGATAATATTATCAGAAGATAATGGGACTAGATGGTGCGGTATGTTGATGATATTCTAGTAGTAGCACCATAAACCATGGATTTGAAGCAAAAGCTTCACGAACTTAACTTAGTAGATTCTAAAATCCAGTTAACTATATCACATGAAAAACATGGCGCTATTCCTTTTCTTGACACAGAAATTGTGCAAACAGGAAATCACGTCAAATTCAAAGTATACCGGAAACCTAGAAACAGAGAAGATTACGTGCACTTCTTCTCTGGACACAGCGATAGGGTAAAACGTGGGGTAGTTTTAGGGTTCTTTCTAGAGCTGTCCGCATATGTAGCAAAGAATATCTCGATGAGGAAATTCAGCATATCATATCATCTTTCATGAAGCTTAAATACCCAAAAGGACTACTTCTTAATCTAAAAAGGAAAGCTACGATTATTCGGAACAAATCAAAGACAGCAAAGACCCGAAAGAAGGATGTTCGATATATGTCCATACCTAACTCCAAAATAGCCGTAACAATTGCGAATCACCTCGAAACGACGGGTATTAAAGTAGCACTGACGTCTGGCAGAAAACTAGGAGAGATGCTAACTCAAAATAAAATATCCCAGCATAACGACATCAGCGTCGTTTACAAAGTTCCATGTGGGGCGTGTAGCAAATCATATATAGATGAAACTGGTAGGGGAATGGAGACGAGACTTAAAGAGCACAAACGAGACCTTCGACACCATATGGAATATAGTGCATTTGTAGTTCATGCTGAGAAAACTAATCATCTACCAAATTGGGCTGGGGCGGAGATTTTGGCTTCCTGTATAGATATAGATATGGGCATGGGCATGGGCATGGGCATGGGCATGGACATGGGCATGGACATGGACATGGACATGGACATGGACATAGACATATAGACATAGACATATAGACATATAGACATAGACATATAGACATAGACATATAGACATAGACATATATACATAGACATATATACATAGACATATATACATAGACATATATACATAGACATATAGACATAGACATATAGACATATAGACATATAGACATATAGACATATAGACATATAGACATATAGACATATAGACATATAGACATATAGACATAGACATAGACATAGACATAGACATAGACATAGACATAGACATAGACATAGACATAGACATAGACATAGACATAGACATAGACATAGACATAGACATAGACATAGGCATAGGCATAGGCATAGGCATAGGCATAGGCATAGGCATAGGCATAGGCATATACATATACATATACATATACATATGCATATGCATATGCATATACATATACATATACATATACAGATACACATACACATACACATACACATACACATACACATACACATACACATACACATACACATACACATACACATACACATACACATACACATACACATACACATACACATACACATACACATACACATACACATACACATACACATACACATACATATACATACATATATATATATATATATATATATATATATATATACATATATATAATTTCTTCTCATTTTGCAATACGTTGTTTCCGAAATTGATCATAAAGGTAATCTCAGTCCAACACATTTGTAAGCATTACTTTCGATTTCAACCCAAATACGTAAATATATACAGAAATACAACATTTTATGCGTAGAAGACATTTCACCTGATTTTTACTAGCTTAAATGTTTTATCTAGTTGACATGAGAAACTTTGTCACCTGCTATTTTGCGACGGATGCGCTGCGAAGATTGTCCTATCCAGGGGACTCCCCGATTCCGTTGCACACTGTACTGCATGCTGACAGCTGGCCGTGACCCACGGCAAAGTCACCTGCCACCTGTGTTACCAGAAGTGCCCGCCTCACGACACATCCGCCCGGCTCACAGTGTACTGATACCGGCGGGCAGTATATATAGTATATACAGCGCGACAAAGGCGGCAGAGAGAGAGAGAGAAACAGGACCTGCCGCCGGCTACAGAGCTGTGGCAGCTCACCGCTACACCGGCACGTCTGCACTTCGGAGAAGCTGCCGCCGCCACCAGCTGACGAGACTTCGGGTCGCCATGCTGTCCAGCTACGGCCTGCGTCTGACGGTGCTTGCAGCCGCTGCCGTCGCCGCCGCCGCCGACTGCCCGTCCGGTGAGTGGCAGCAGTACCGGGACAAGTGCTACTGGAAGTCGGACTACACCCTGAACGGCAGGTCTGTGGCCGATGTCTGCGCCGGGATGTTCCCCGACTCCGAACCAGTGTCCATCCACGATCTGGACCTGAATGCGTTCATCGCTGAGGACGTCACGGAGGGACAAAGGACCTGGCTGGGACTACACCGCGCTGACACCAACGCCGCTTGGACCTGGGCAGATGGATCACCTCTGGACTTCACCATCTGGCATGAGGGTGAACCAGACATGAACGGAGTGTGCGGAAGCATTAACTGGAACACAGTGGGCTTTTGGTCCGATGATAGGTGTGATGATGCGTACTTCTCCTTCATCTGTCAGATTGACGCTTGATGTATAGGCAGCCTATGCCGACAGGAAATTGTTGATAAACACTTTGTATATGGCTCAAATAAGGACTTTTCTCCCAAGAATATGGATTTAACCATGGCGTACAGGGCGCTCTATATTATAATGAAGAGTCAATACACGTGTTAAAGAATCGCCTCGATATATCACACAACCAAACGAACCCTGTGCTGCAGTGACAATGGAATTATCTACAGGGGAGAAGCCAGGATTTTTTTTAACCGGGTGCATATCAGGGGTGCCAGGTGGCGGAGGGGGCCGGGAGGGGTCTGATGCGGAGGGGGCCGGGAGGGGGCCCACCGCCCCACGTCTGGGAAGTATTTCATCTCATTTCCAAGTGGAACGAGCAGGACGGAATTGGAGGACCTGTGGACCAAAACACGTCCGACCGAGTGCTTCGTTTTGGAAAACAATAAGACAAATGTACTAATGAACGTGGTATGCACCATTTTGCATACAAATCTATATTTGGCGAGATAGTTGTATGCAAATGTTGATAATTTATAAAGCACTTGATGTTGTGACGTCAGATGGCAATAGTGAACCGACGGCCACCACTGGCGGATCTAGAGGGGGGGGGGGAATTCAATACAAGTATGCCGCCCCCCCCCCCCGCGCGTTCCCAATTTATCGTAAAATCGTAAAAATTGTCGTTGCAGCAGTCAAAATCCAGCTATCCACAGTAAAAAAAACGAAAAATTTCGCGCCGCTTCCCGGCATGACACAACTTTCGCAATTGCTTATACAAATTTGGCAAATGGGAAAATGAATTACATTAACCCTATTCCCAGCAGAGCGGGGGGGGGCAGATTATGCCCCCCCCCCCCCCCCCCCCCCCCCCACCCCCCACCCGGTGTTTTTTTTCACTTGCAGCTTCTAAACCGTTAGGCCTAGCGTCTTGAAACTTTGTGACTTTTCCTAACTTTAAATGACGCGTGTTGTGGCAAAATTTTGGGGAAAAAATCGGGCCAGTAGAGGCGGTGTCAGGCTCCTGTTTTTGGGAGGGTGTACGAATGCGGTTGTGCGGCGCATACTTTCTTCGTAGTTTGCGGTGCAATAAATGCGTCAGAAGCATTTCCAACGCAATATGCATCATACATACTGGGATTATACATATTTGTTGGCAGAGGCGCATTCAGGTACAAGAATGGGAGGCGATACCATACCTCAAATTAGGTCCAACTTCAAATTAGTAAGATGATACAAGCGTTACTCGCATGGTGCCCCCCACGTTGTTTTCCTTGATCCGCCTATGCGCAATATATTCAATTTAACAAATTACAGCAAGTAATGCCCACATGTGGCGTTCATGTCGTCCCAAACAATCACGAAGAGCACAAATTTGTTATCATAAAATGCCCCCCCCCCCCCATTTTACATCCCCTTAATACGCCTATGATTTGTTAGTTTGGTATTTATCTTTTGATATATTCAAGACCAGTACATTCGAAGCTCAAAACCGTTTGGGGCATGAAAATCGGCCAAACCACATTGCCGCAATGACCTTTCAAAAAACACCCAAAATGTTCGTTTTTTTTGGCCCCTGGCCCCCCATTTTGGAACAAAAAATAAATGTCCGGCCCCTAAAAGAAAGATCTTGTCATGACGAATCGAATGGCGTTTTCACCATCGAAATCGACCGAGCCGTTCTCGAGATCTCTAGGAGGGGGAGGGGGGCAGAATCTGACCCCCGTAGGCAGGCACGCAGCCAAGGGGGGGGGGTGCGGCCGCACCCCTCTGGAGGCCAGGAGGGCCCTTTTCGGCGCGCGCAGCGCGCCGAAAAGGGCCGAGGAGAGCGCGCGAAGCGCGGTATCATGGTCTCCTTACCACGCGAAGCGTGGTCTTTACGGAGTTTAGAGCACTTCAGAGGCTCTTTAGGGCCACCAGGACCCTCTCTGAAAGAACAGAGGGCCCCTTGGACGTTCTAAAGAGCCCTGTGCATGTCAGAGGGGTCCCTGGCCAGACCGAAAGGGCCCCTGAGCGGGTCCGAGGGCCTCTGAACACGTCCAATGGGCCCCTAGCCAGCACAGAAGGGCCCCTGGGCATGTCCCGAGGCCCCTGAGCATTAGGCATGGTCGTCATAATTAACCCTCGCCCTACGGGGGGGGGGGGGGGGGCTGACAGGCCCCCGAGGTTTTTCTTGAATAACTTTTTACACATGCAGCGCATCTTGCTGAAATTTGTGGTAGCTGAGAATATTTGAAAAATGGTAGAAAACAGAGTTTTGAAGGAAATTGCAAACGCAATTCACCAAAGATACAAAATGTTATTCTCTTTAAAATGGCCATCTCGGATTTTCTAAAATTTTGGGGTTTTACCCCTAAAATTAAAAACAGATTTTTTGGGGGAAAATCACCACAAAATCAAAATTTTCAAAGATGTTAGAAAAACCGGAGTATATGTGAGAGAACTGAGTATGGCCAATACCCAAACCAAATTTCAAAGCCATATCTTCATTTTTGACTGAATGATGGCTCCCTAAGTGTAAGAAACTCATGACGTCATTTTTTAAATAACCCTTTTTTACTTCTTTTTTTGACAAGATACGAACAAATAATTACCTTTTCTGTATTTCCAAAACCAAAAACTGGTCTAGGAACATGCCTTTTTATTTACATTTGTCAATTTCTAATTTTGAGGTTTTCTGAAGAGCAAAATCGCTGTTCTGGACGTGGTAAATCCGAGGTCATTCACTTGACCTGGAAGGTCACCCATTGACCTGAAACCTAAAAATCGCATACTGTTAAATTCTTCTCATGACAGGAAACATGCTGGTTCTTACCGCATTGCTCTAAGTTGCTTGGTTTGGAAGTTAACGGGGGGGGGGCTGTCAGCCCCCCCCCCCCCGTAGGGCGAAGGTGAAAAAAAGCTCCCGTAGGGCGAGGGTTAATTTCCGATTTTGAAAATTGCGAGGGTGGATCGGTATGAAGTAAACAATTCTGAACAACATTTTCATTTTCGGTTGTTCGATAAAATGAATTCCTGACTACCTTAAACCCACTTTTTGAAAACATGTTTGGTCCGCAGGACGCTCGGCTGCCGTTCAACGGACCAGCAAGCGCCGATGATGGGTAAATCGCTGTACGGACCAATTGGCTGAATTTGTATGCTCATGCGCACTGAATATGCAGATGCACACTTAGAGCCCCTGAAGTCGACCTAGAGCCCCTCAAGCTGACCGAAGACCCCCACGGGTCAACAGAGGGCCCTTCAGGCCGACAGAGGGCCCTTCAGGCCGACAGAGGGCCCCTTCAGGCCGACAGAGGGCCCCTTCAGGCCGACAGAGGGCCCTCAGACCCTCAAATGACTCCCAAAGCCGACCGAGGCCCTTCAAGCTGACTAAAATCCCTCAAGTCGACCAAATGCTCCCTCAAGCCGACCGAGGGCCTTCACAAGCCGACAGAGGACCCCTCATGCCGACAGAAGTCCCCCTCAGTACGACAGAAAGCTCCTCAGGCCGACAGAAGGCCCTCAGGCCGACAGAGGGCCCCTCATGCTGACAGCCCCTCAGGCAGTCAGAGGGTCTCCTGAGGCCGCCAGAGGGTTCTTTCTCTCAAGGCGACAGAGGGCCCCTTAGGCCGACAAAGGGCCTCTTCAAGTTAGCCAAGGGCCACATCAGGCGGCCAGAGGACCTCTCAGGCTGATAGAGGACCTCTCAGGCTGCTAGAGGATCCCTGAGGCCGACATAGGGCCCCTCAGGCTGACAGAGGGCCCCTCAGGCCGACAGAGGGCCCCTCAGACCGACACAGTGCCCCCTCAGACCGACGGAGAGCCCTTGAGACCGACAGAGGACCCCTGAGAACAGTGGCGGTCGCAAGGGGGGGGGGGGGCATGCGAACCATGCCTCCCCCCTACAAGGCCCATGGGTCAACATATATTTTGGCCCCCTCCCCCAAAGTCACATGGGAGCCCAGGTGGGCCCGCCTGGGCTTTTTCGCCTGGGCTCGTCAGAATGGGCTCTCTGGAGATCGGAGAGGGCCCTCTGGAAGCCAGAGGAGGCCCACTGGGAACCAGAATGGACCCCCGGAGGCCAAAGTGAGCCCTCTCGAGGTCAGAATGAGCCCTCTGAAAGCGAGAGTGACCGTCGTGAAGCCAGAGGGGACCCTATGAAGGCCAGAGTGGGCCCTCTGGAGGCCGGAATGGGCCCTCTGGAGGCCGGAATGGGCCCTCTAGAGATCGGAGTGGGCCCTTTGGGGAGACAGGATTCCCTCTGGAGGCCACAGCGGGCCCTGTGGAGGTCAGAGTGGGCCCCTGGAATCCAGATAGGATCCTCTGGAATCCAGAGGGGCCTTATGGTGGTGAGTGTGATCCCTCTGGAGGTCAGAGTAGTGGTCCTCCTGTAGGTCAGAGTGGGCCCTCTGGACGTCATAGGGCCCAATGATATATAGAGGGGCCCTATGGAGGCTGAAGAGGGCCCTCTGGAGGTGGCGGCAGCGGTAGACCCTATGGAGGCGGAGGCCGGAATGGGCCCCCTCTGGAGGTCAGAGTATACCCTCTGGAGGCCACCTGGGGCCTTATGTAAGCAGGAGGCGGCCTTCTGGAGGTCAAAATGAGCCCTCTGAAAGCGAGAGTGGCCGTCGTGAAGCCAGAGGGACCCTTTGAAGGCCAGAGTGGGCCCCCTGGAGGCCAGAGTGGGCCATTTGAAGGTCAGAGTGGGCCCACTGGAAGCCAGAGGGGGGTCAATTAGTATCCAGAGGGGACCTCTGGATGCCAGAGGGACTCTCTGGAAGTCAGAGGGGCCATCCGGAAGCCGAAGTAGACCCTCGGGAGGTCAGAGTGGACTCGCTGGAAGCCAGAGGGGGTCCAATGGTATCCAGAGGGGCCTTCTGGAGGTCAAAGTGGGCCATATGTAGGTATGAGTGGGCCCTCTGGATGAAGGAGAGGGACTTCTGAAGGTGGAGGCCAGATTGGGCCATGATATCTCTAAATTTAAGTTGTTCGTCCCGCTAGTTGAACCGGGGAGTGTGCACGAGCCGCATTCGGGCCTATTGGTTTTCGTTTATGCATCATTATTCGAGTTCATAAACCGAAATGTCTTTGGGAATGACTATTGTTGTGCATGGGAGGATTCAGCTTGATCTCACCAGTAGTGTACGTGCAATAGTACACGATTGACGTTTCAATGTCCGTGTTGCCTACTTTGGCGCTGTCGGTCATGGCCGTCCGACCATGGTGCCGAAAAATGGATTTAAAGTAGTCAGGATTTAAACAAATAAAAAAACCGAAGATAGGAAAGTTGTTCAGAATTGTTTACTTCAAACGAATCTACCATCGCTATTTTCAAAATCCGGACTTTTTTCTTCACAATCCTGACGACCATGCATAATGGCCACCCGAACATGTTGCCGAAAAATGGATTTAACCCTCGCCCTACGGGGGAGGGGGGGGGGTCCTAAAACGAGCCCCTGAGGTTTTTCTTGCATAACGTTTTAGACATGCGGCGCATCTTGCTGAAATTGACAGTAGCTAAGTATACAACAATTATACGTGTGCTATAAAAATTTCATTGAAATTGGTTGATAAATTTGGGAAATAATGATGTTTTGATGACGTCATGTTGGTGGAAAAATGATAAATGTTTGACAAATCGTAGAAAACAGAGTTTTGAAGCAAATTGCAAACGCAATTAAGCAAAAATATAAAATGTCATTTTCATTAAAATGGCAATCTCGGATTTGCGAAATTTTTGGTTTTTGACCCCAAAATGAACAAAAACTGTGTTTTTTTTTGGTGAAAAATCACCACAAAATCAACATTTTCAAAGATGTTAGAAAAACCGGAATATATGTGAGAGAACTGAGTATGGACAATACTCACACCAAATTTCAAAGAAATATCTCTATTTTTTACTGAATGATGGGAGCGCTCCCTAAGTAAGAAATTCATGACGTCATTTTTTTAATAACTTTTTTGGACTTTTTTGACCAGATACGAATAAATAATTACCTTTTCTGTATTTCTGAGACAAAACTGGTCTAGGAACATGCCTTTTTATTTACATTTATCAATTTCTAATTTTGAGGTTTTCTGACGGAGCAAAATCGCTGTTCTGGACGTGGTCGATCGAGGTCATTCACTTGACCTGGAAGGTCACTCGTTGACCCGAAACCTAAAAATTGCATACTGTTAGATTCCAAACATGACAGGCACCATGTTGGTTCTTACCGCGTTGCTCTATGTTGCTTGGTTTGGAAGATAGCAGGGGGTGTATTTTTAGGACCCCCGTAGGGCGAAGGTGAAAAAAGCTCCCGTAGGGGAGGGTTAAGGCAGTCAGGAATTAATCAAATACAAAAAAAACGAAGATAGAAAAGTTGTTCAGAATTGCTTACTACATACTAACCCACCCTCGCAATTTTCGAATTCCGGATTTTTTTAATTTCCACCCTGCTGACGACCGTGCCTACTGAGCATGTCGGCAGGGCGACAAAGCAGCCAGCACAGTCCCTGGTCAGGTCATACGGGCCCCTGAGCAGGTTGGAGGGCCCTTGGACAGACCCCAGAGGGCCCCTGGGAAGTTCAAAGGGCCCCTGTGCAGGTCAGAGGGGCCCCTGACCAGACCGAAAGGGCCTCCTAGGTGGGTCAGGACGGCCCCTGAACATGCCGAATGAGCCCCATGTCAGCACGGAGGGGCCCCAGAGGCATGTCGGCCCCAGAGGCACGGAGGCAGATCAGAGGGCCCTTGGAGCATGTCGCAAGGCGACAAAGCAGCCAGCGCAGCCGGGGCCCTTCAGACTTTTCCAGGTCGGAAAGGCCCCTTAGAATGCTGGAGGGCCCCTGGACAGACCAGAGGGACCCTGGAAAGTTCAAAATGCCCCTGTACAGATCGGAGGGGCCCCAGACCAGACCGAAAGGGCCCCTGGGCAGGTAAGAAGGGCCCCGGAACATGCCAAATTGGCCCCTAGCCAGCACGGAGGGACCCCAGTGCAGGCAGGAGGGCCCCTGAGCATGTTGGAAGGGCGACAAAGCAGCCAGCGCAATTAGACCAGAAGAGTCGCTGGGCAGATCGGAGGGGCTCCTGGGCAAGTCAGAGGGGTCCCTGGGTAGACCGAAACGGTCATTGGGCCGGTCGGAAGGGCCCTTGAACATGCCGGATGAGTTCCTAGCCAGACTGGAGGAGCCCCTGGGCAGGTCGGAGGGGCCCCTGAGCATGTCAGCAGGGTGACAAAGCAGCCAGTTCAGACCCTGGTTAGGTCGAAAGGAACTCTGAACAGGTCGAATGGGCCCCTTGACATACAAGAGGGGCTTCTTGGAAGGTCAGAGGAGTCCCTGGTCAGATCGGAAGGGCCCAAAGCACGTAGAGATCCCAGATGAAGATTAAATACAAAGAGAACTTACTCCACAAGACAAATATTAAAATCTGAGCTTTCGGGTATATTGTAACACCCTTCGTCAGCGATTAAGAGGCATTCGGTAACAGGTTATTGCTCGTCTTTATGACGAGCAATGACATGTTACCGAATGCCTCTTAATCGCTAACGAAGGGTGTTACAATATACCCGCAAGCTCCGATTATAATTTGTATTGTAGAGTAAGCCCTCTTTGTATTTAACCCTCGCCCGGGTATGTCCGTGAAGTTAGCGTCATCGTCATCACACAAAACGCCAGTGTTGGGTCAGGAACCGAGCGAGTGGTTCTTAGGCGTTCTTTACAAATGTGAAAGAGCACATAAAGTTTAGCTTTGATTTGGCATCGGACGGCGACCTCGGTGGCCGTCCTTCGCCGGCCGCAGGCGGTCACGTGACCGGGCGGGTCAGCCGGGGATGGCCGAGCGCCAGGCCGGCCGGCCGTGGCCGCAAGTTGCGCAACTACCACCATAGGGGAAAACGGCTGTGCGTCCGTGCGCGCTGCTCCTAAACCCGACATAGCAGGATTTCAAAAGTGTAATATGATATTGTTTACGACAGCCATGTTTTGGTGTGCAAGTTTTCAGCCACATCAACCGAGTAGTTGCGAACAATAAACTTCTGAAAACCATCGCCACTGCTGGGCCGTTCGTTCGTAGATTCCCCTCCCTCCCTCCCTCCCTCCCTCCCTCCCTCCCTCCCTCCCTCCCTCCCTCCCTCCCTCCCTCCCTCCCTCCCTCCCTCCCTCCCTCCCTCCCTCCCTCCCTCCCTCCCTCCCTCCCTCCCTCCCTCCCTCCCTCCCTCCCTCCCTCCCTCCCTCCCTCCCTCCCTCCCTCCCTGGGAACTTTAACGCCGAAAACGGCGTTTCCGCTGGAATAGCAAAGCCCTGCTCAAGTTTTCCAATGTGATCCAACTATATTGGGTTTGTTTTGTGGACCAAATGCAAGCATATTTCCCCAGGACCAGACACATCACTGTGTGTGTGTCTTATGAATCAGTCCAGTGCAGCATAGATCAGCCGATCGTGTCACAAATGGTGGAGAGGATTCGTTTGAAGACGGCCATCGAAACAGAGACAACAGGAGGCAGAGAGCGCGCAGGAACTGCAGTTCGCCACGAGCAACACAATGGCGGGAGCAGATATTATACACACATTTACATGTGCTATTTGAGAAGCAAAGATCCCTTGTCAACCTGGCACGGGGTCATCACTTATCACTTAGTCGATCCAATCAGGGCTACTCACCTTTTTGCCTGACATCATACGGACGACCTGCGCCTCCGTCACCCCGATCAGCCGGGCTACAGCCGCCTCCTCCGCATCCAGTGACATATACTGCCGGCCACACACAGACACAGACACAGCTACACACATATACTGCCGGCCACACACATACACAGCCACAGCTATACACATATACTGCCGGCCACACACATACACAGACACAGCTACACACATATACTGCCGGCCACACACATACACAGACACAGCTATACACACATATACTGCCGGCCACACACAGACACAGCTACACACACATATACTGCCGGCCACACACAGACACAGCTACACACATATACTGCCGGCCACACACATACACAGACACAGCTATACACACATATACTGCCGGCCACACACATACACAGACACAGCTACACACACATATACTGCTGGCCACACACAGACACAGCTACACACATATACTGCCGGCCACACACATACACAGACACAGCTACACACATATACTGCCGGCCACACACAGACACAGCTACACACATATACTGCCGGCCACACACAGACACAGACACAGCTACACACATATACTGCCGGCCAGACACAGACACAGCTATATACACATATACTGCCGGCCACACACAGACACAGCTATACACACATATACTGCCGGCCACACACAGACACAGACACAGCTACACATATATATACTGCCGGCCACACACAGACACAGACACATCTACACACACATATACTGCCGGCCACACACAGACACAGCTATACACACATATACTGCCGGCCCAACACAGACACAGACACATCTACACACACATATACTGCCGGCCAGACACAGACACAGCTACACACATATACTGCCGGCCACACACATACACAGACACATCTACACACACATATACTGCCGGCCACACACATACACAGACACAGCTACACACATATACTGCCGGCCACATACAGACACAGCTACACACATATACTGCCGGCCACACACAGACACAGCTACACACACATATACTGCCGGCCACACACAGACACAGACACAGCTACACACATATACTGCCGGCCACACACAGACACAGCTACACACACATATACTGCCGGCCACACACAGACACAGCTACACACATATACTGCCGGCCACACACAGACACAGACACAGCTACACACATATACTGCCGGCCACACACAGACACAGACACAGCTACACACACATATACTGCCAGCCACACACAGACACAGCTATACACACATATACTGCCGGCCACACACATACACAGACACAGCTATACACACACATATACTGCCGGCCACACACATACACAGACACAGCTACACACATATACTGCCGGCCACATACAGACACAGACACAGCTATACACACACATATACTGCCGGCCACACACATACACAGACACAGCTACACACATATACTGCCGGCCACACACAGACACAGACACAGCTACACACACATATACTGCCGGCCACACACAGACACAGCTATACACACATATACTGCCGGCCACACACATACACAGACACAGCTATACACACACATATACTGCCGGCCACACACATACACAGACACAGCTACACACATATACTGCCGGCCACATACAGACACAGCTACACACATATACTGCCGGCCACACACAGACACAGCTACACACATATACTGCCGGCCACACACAGACACAGCTACACACATATACTGCCGGCCACACACAGACACAGACACAGCTACACACACACATACTGCCGGCCACACACACAGACACAGCTACACACATATACTGCCGGCCACACACAGACACAGACACAGCTACACACACATATACTGCCGGCCACACACAGACACAGCTACACACATATACTGCCGGCCACACACATACACAGACACAGCTACACACATATACTGCCGGCCACACACAGACACAGACACAGCTACACACATATACTGCCGGCCACATACAGACACAGACACAGCTACACACATATATACTGCCGGCCACACACAGATACAGCTACACACACATATACTGCCGGCCACACACAGACACAGCTATACACACATATACTGCCGGCCACACACAGACACAGACACAGCTACACACACACATACTGCCGGCCACACACAGACACAGCTACACACACATATACTGCCGGCCACACACAGACACAGCTACACACATATACTGCCGGCCACACACATACACAGACACAGCTACACACAATACTGCCGGCCACATACAGACACAGCTACACACATATACTGCCGGCCACACACAGACACAGCTATACACACATATACTGCCGGCCACACACAGACACAGACACAGCTACACACAATACTGCCGGCCACATACAGACACAGCTACACACATATACTGCCGGCCACACACAGACACAGCTACACACACACATACTGCCGGCCAGACACAGACACAGCTACACACATATACTGCCGGCCACACACATACACAGACACATCTACACACACATATACTGCCGGCCACACACAGACACAGCTACACACATATACTGCCGGCCACACACATACACAGACACATCTACACACACATATACTGCCGGCCACACACAGACACAGCTACACACATATACTGCCGGCCACACACATACACAGACACATCTACACACACATATACTGCCGGCCACACACAGACACAGCTACACACATATACTGCCGGCCACACACAGACACAGACACAGCTACACACATATACTGCCGGCCACATACAGACACAGACACAGCTACACACATATATACTGCCGGCCACACACAGATACAGCTACACACACATATACTGCCGGCCACACACAGACACAGCTATACACACATATACTGCCGGCCACACACAGACACAGACACAGCTACACACACACATACTGCCGGCCACACACAGACACAGCTACACACACATATACTGCCGGCCACACACAGACACAGCTACACACATATACTGCCGGCCACACACATACACAGACACAGCTACACACAATACTGCCGGCCACATACAGACACAGCTACACACATATACTGCCGGCCACACACAGACACAGCTATACACACATATACTGCCGGCCACACACAGACACAGACACAGCTACACACATATACTGCCGGCCACACACATACACAGACACAGCTACACACATATACTGCCGGCCACATACAGACACAGCTACACACATATACTGCCGGCCACACACAGACACAGCTATACACACATATACTGCCGGCCACACACAGACACAGACACAGCTATACACACATATACTGCCGGCCACACACAGACACAGACACAGCTACACACATATACTGCCGGCCATACACAGACACAGCTACACACATATACTGCCGGCCACACACAGACACAGACACAGCTACACACATATACTGCCGGCCACACACAGACACAGCTACACACATATACTGCCGGCCACACACAGACACAGCTACACACATATATAATGCCGGCCACACACAGACACAGACACAGCTACACACATATACTGCCGGCCACACACAGACACAGACACAGCTACACACATATACTGCCGGCCACACACAGACACAGCTACACATATATACTGCCGGCCACACACAGACACAGACACAGCTACACATATATACTGCCGGCCACACACAGACACAGACACAGCTACACACATATACTGCCGGCCAGACACAGACACAGCTACACACACATATACTGCCGGCCACACACAGACACAGCTACACACATATACTGCCGGCCACACACAGACACAGACACAGCTACACACATATATACTGCCGGCCACATACAGACACAGCTACACACATATATATTGCCGGCCACACACATACACAGACACAGCTACACACATATACTGCCGGCCACACACAGACACAGACACAGCTACACACATATACTGCCGGCCACACACAGACACAGCTACACACATATACTGCCGGCCACACACAGACACAGACACAGCTACACACATATATACTGCCGGCCACACACAGACACAGACACAGCTACACACATATATACTGCCGGCCACATACAGACACAGCTACACACATATATATTGCCGGCCACACACATACACAGACACAGCTACACACATATACTGCCGGCCACACACAGACACAGACACAGCTACACACATATACTGCCGGCCACACACAGACACAGCTACACACATATACTGCCGGCCACACACAGACACAGACACAGCTACACACATATATACTGCCGGCCACACACAGACACAGACACAGCTACACATACATATACTGCCGGCCACACACAGACACAGACACAGCTACACATATATACTGCCGGCCACACACAGACACAGCTACACACATATACTGTCGGCCACACACAGACACAGACACAGCTACACATATATACTGCCGGCCACACACAGACACAGCTACACACATATACTGCCGGCTAGACACAGACACAGCTACACATATATACTGCCGGCCACACACAGACACAGCTACACATATATACTGCCGTCCACACACAGACACAGCTACACATATATACTGCCGGCCACACACAGACACAGACACAGCTATACACACATATACTGCCGGCCACACACAGACACAGCTACACACATATACTGCCGGCCACACACAGACACAGACACAGCTACACACATATACTGCCGGCCACACACAGACACAGCTACACACATATACTGTCGGCCACACACAGACACAGACACAGCTACACATATATACTGCCGGCCACACACAGACACAGCTACACACATATACTGCCGGCTAGACACAGACACAGCTACACATATATACTGCCGGCCACACACAGACACAGCTACACACATATACTGCCGGCCACACACAGACACAGCTACACACATATACTGCCGGCCTCACACAGACACAGCTACACATATATATACTGCCGGCCACACACAGACACAGCTACACACATATATACTGCCGGCCACACACATACACAGACACAGCTACACACATATACTGCCGGCCACACACAGACACAGACACAGCTACACACATATACTGCCGGCCACACACAGACACAGCTACACACATATACTGCCGGCCACACACAGACACAGACACAGCTACACATATATACTGCCGGCCACACACAGACACAGCTACACACATATATACTGCCGGCCACACACAGACACAGACACAGCTACACATATATACTGCCGGCCGCACACAGACACAGCTACACATATACTGCCGGCCGCACACAGACACAGACACAGCTACACATATATACTGCCGGCCACATACAGACACAGCTACACACATATACTGCCGGCCACACACAGACACAGCTATACACACATATACTGCCGGCCACACACAGACACAGACACAGCTACACACATATACTGCCGGCCACACACAGACACAGACACAGCTACACACATATACTGCCGGCCACATACAGACACAGCTACACACATATACTGCCGGCCACACACAGACACAGCTACACACATATACTGCCGGCCACACACAGACACAGACACAGCTACACACATATACTGCCGGCCACACACAGACACAGCTACACACATATACTGCCGGCCACACACAGACACAGCTACACAGCTACACACATATATACTGCCGGCCACACACAGACACAGACACAGCTACACACATATACTGCCGGCCACACACAGACACAGCTACACACATATACTGCCGGCCACACACAGACACAGACACAGCTACACATATATACTGCCGGCCACACACAGACACAGCTACACACATATATACTGCCGGCCACACACAGACACAGACACAGCTACACATATACTGCCGGCCACACACAGACACAGACACAGCTACACATATACTGCCGGCCACACACAGACACAGACACAGCTACACATATATACTGCCGGCCACACACAGACACAGCTACACATATACTGCCGGCCACACACAGACACAGACACAGCTACACATATACTGCCGGCCACACACAGACACAGCTACACACATACTGCCGGCCACACACAGACACAGACACAGCTACACATATATACTGCCGGCCACACACAGACACAGACACAGCTACACATATATACTGCCGGCCACACACAGACACAGCTACACACATACTGCCGGCCACAAACACACCACTGGGCGGCGTATTACAACACGTCGTCGCTGAGTGAAGGACTGCAGACCAATGGGCGACGTATTACAACATGGAGTGGCACAGCTGGTTTGACACCACCACGACGCAGAGCTGACTGCCTCTCTGGCTGTCATCTTCCTGTCTGTCTAACCGCAACACTGATCAGTGACCATATCCACGTGTCTGCCTGTCTGTCTGTCTAACCGCAACACTGATCAGTGACCATGTCCACGTGCCTGTCTGTCTGTCTGTCTAACCGCAACACTGATCAGTGACCAGTGGCCATGTACACGTGCCTGTCTGTCTGTCTGCCCGCAACACTGATCAGTGACCATGTCCACGTGCCTGCCTGTCTGTCTGTCTAACCGCAACACTGACCAGTGACCAGTGACGATGTCCACGTGCCTTCATGTCTGTCTAACTGCAACACTGACCAGTGACCATGTCCACGTGTCTGCCTGTCTGTCTAACCGCAACACTGATCAGTGACCATGTCCAGGTGCCTGTCTGTCTGTCTGTCTAACCGCAACACTGATCAGTGACCATGTCCACGTGCCTGCCTGACTGCCTGTCTAACCGCAACACTGATGAGTGACCATGTCCACGTGCCTGCCTGTCTAACCGCAACACTGATCAGTGACCAGTGACCATGTCCACGTGCCTGTCTGTCTGTCTAATCGCAACACTGATCAGTGACCATGTCCACGTGCCTGCCTGTCTGTCTGTCTAACCGCAACACTGATCAGTGACCAGTGGCCATGTCCACGTGCCTGCCTGCCTGTCTGTCTAACCGCGACACTGACCAGTGGCCAGTGACTAGTGACGATGTCCACGTGCCTGCCTGCCTGTCTGTCTAACCGCAACACTGACCAGTGACCAGTGACCATGTCCACGTGCCTGCCTGTCTGTCTGACCGCATCACTGACCAGTGACCATGTCCACGTGCCTGTCTGCCTGTCTGTCTAACCGCAACACTGATC
Source organism: Chirona hameri (assembly GCA_036785665.1). Taxonomy (NCBI): domain Eukaryota; kingdom Metazoa; phylum Arthropoda; class Thecostraca; order Balanomorpha; family Balanidae; genus Chirona; species Chirona hameri. The sequence continues at coordinate 18,871 of JAXIVJ010000377.1, forward strand.
AGTGGCCATGTCCACGTGTCTGCCTGCCTGTCTGTCTAACCGCAACACTGATCAGTGACCATGCCCACGTGCCTGCCTGTCTGTATGTCTAACCGCAACACTGATCAGTGACCATGTCCACGTGCCTGTATGCCCGTCTGTCTAACCGCAACACTGATCAGTGACCATGTCCACGTGCCCGCCTGTCTGTCTGTCTAACCGCAACACTGATCAGTGACCATGTCCACGTGCCTGCCTGTCTGTCTGTCTAACCGCAACACTAATCAGTGACCATATCCACGTGCCCGCCTGTCTGTCTGTCTAACCGCAACACTGATCAGTGACCATATCCACGTACCTGCCTGCCTGCCTGTCTAACCGCAACACTGATCAGTGACCAGTGACCATGTCCACGTGCCTGTCTGTCTGTCTAACCGCAACACTGATCAGTGACCATGTCCACGTACCTGCCTGTCTGTCTGTCTAACCGCAACACTGATCAGTGACCAGTGACCATGTCCACGTGCCTGTCTGTCTGTCTAACCGCAACACTGATCAGTGACCATATCCACGTGCCCGCCTGTCTGTCTGTCTAACCGCAACACTGATCAGTGACCATGTCCACGTGCCTGCCTGTCTGTCTGTCTAACCGCAACACTGATCAGTGACCATGTCCACGTGTCTGCCTGTCTGTCTGTCTAACCGCAACACTGATCAGTGACCATGTCCACGTGCCTGCCTGTCTGCCTGCCTGACCGCAACACTGATCAGTGACCATGTCCACGTGCCTGCCTGCCTGCCTGCCTGACCGCAACACTGATCAGTGACCATGTCCACGTGCCTGCCTGCCTGCCTGCCTGCCTGCCTGCCTGCCTGCCTGCCTGCCTGCCTGCCTGCCTGCCTGCCTGCCTGCCTGCCTGCCTGCCTGCCTGCCTGCCTGCCTGCCTGCCTGCCTGCCTGCCTGCCTGCCTGCCTGCCTGCCTGACTGCGCCACTCACCATGTCTAGGTAGACGCCGGCGCAAGGCTTGATCATGTCCATCATGTCATACGGCGTCACCAGGTACAGCAGGTGCAGCTGGTTGATGACTGCTAGGGCCGACTGCGCCTTCACCAGGTCCTCGTACAAACGGCCGGCCAAGCGCAGGTCAACGTTACCTGTGGATGGAAAGGCTAACGTTACCCATGGATGGAAAGGCTAACGTTACCTATGGATGGACAGGTCAACGTTACCTGGGGGATGGACAGGCTAACGTTACATGGGGATGGACAGGTGAACGTTACCTATGGATGGACAGGTCAACGTTACCTATGGATGGACAGGCTAACGTTACATGGGGATGGACAGGTGACCGTTACCTATGGATGGACAGGTCAACGTTACCTATGAATGGACAGGCTAACGTTACATGGGGATGGACAGGTGAACGTTACCTATGGATGGACAGGTCAACGTTACCTATGGATGGACAGGTCAACGTTACCTATGGATGGACAGGCTAACGTTACATGGGGATGGACAGGTGAACGTTACCTATGGATGGACAGGTCAACGTTACCTATGGATGGACAGGCTAACGTTACCTATGGATGGACCTGTGAACGTTACCTATGGATGGACAGGCTAACGTTACCTATGGATGGACAGGTCAACGTTACCTATGGATGGGCAGGCTAACGTTACCTATGGATGGACAGGCTAACGTTACCTATGGATGGACAGGTCAACGTTACCTATGAATGGACAGGTCAACGTTACCTATGGATGGACAGGTGAACGTTACCTATGGATGGACAGGTGAACGTTACCTATGGATGGACAGGTCAACGTTACCCATGGATGGACAGGTGAACGTTACCTATGGATGGACAGGTCAACGTTACCTATGGATGGGCAGGTGAAAGTTACCTGGGGATGGACAGGTGAACGTTACCTGGGGATGGACAGGTGAACGTTACCTGGGGATGGACAGGTGAACGTTACCTATGGATGGACAGGTCAACGTTACCTATGGATGGACAGGTCAACGTTACCTATGGATGGACAGGCTAACGTTACCTATGGATGGACAGGTCAACGTTACCTATGGATGGACAGGCTAACGTTACCTATGGATGGACAGGTGAACGTTACCTGGGGATGGACAGGTGAACGTTACCTGGGGATGAACAGGTGAACGTTGCCTGGGGATGGACAGGTGAACGTTACCTGGGGATGGACAGGTGAACGTTACCTGGGGATGGACAGGTGAACGTTGCCTGGGGATGGACAGGTGAACGTTGCCTGGGGATGGACAGGTGAACGTTACCTGGGGATGGACAGGTGAACGTTACCTGGGGATGGACAGGTGAACGTTGCCTGGGGATGGACAGGTGAAAGTTACCTGGGGATGGACAGGTGAACGTTACCTGGGGATGGACAGGTCAACGTTACCTATGAATGGACAGGTCAACGTTGCCTATGAATGGACAGGCTAACGTTACCTATGGATGGACAGGTGAACGTTACCTGGGGATGGACAGGTGAACGTTACCTATGGATGGACATGCTAACGTTACCTATGGATGGACAGGTCAACGTTACCTATGGATGGACAGGCTAACGTTACCTATGGATGGACAGGTGAAAGTTACCTGGGGATGGACAGGTGAACGTTACCTGGGGATGGACAGGTGAACGTTACCTATGAATGGACAGGTGAACGTTACCTGGGGATGGACAGGTGAACGTTACCTATGGATGGACAGGTGAACGTTACCTATGGATGGACATGTCAACGTTACCTATGGATGGACAGGCTAACGTTACCTATGGATGGACAGGTGAACGTTACCTGGGGATGGACAGGTGAACGTTACCTGGGGATGGACAGGTGAACGTTGCCTGGGGATGGACAGGTGAACGTTACCTGGGGATGGACAGGTGAACGTTACCTGGGGATGGACAGGTGAACGTTGCCTGGGGATGGACAGGTGAACGTTACCTATGGATGGACAGGTGAACGTTACCTGGGGATGGACAGGTGAACGTTACCTGGGGATGGACAGGTGAACGTTACCTGGGGATGGACAGGTGAACGTTACCTGGGGATGGACAGGTGAACGTTACCTGGGGATGGACAGGTGAACGTTACCTATGAATGGACAGGTGAACGTTACCTGGGGATGGACAGGTGAACGTTACCTGGGGATGGACAGGTGAACGTTACCTATGGATGGACAGGTGAACGTTACCTATGGATGGACAGGTGAACGTTACCTGGGGATGGACAGGTGAACGTTGCCTGGGGATGGACAGGTGAACGTTACCTGGGGATGGACAGGTGAACGTTACCTATGGATGGACAGGTGAACGTTACCTATGGATGGACAGGTAAACGTTACCTGGGGATGGACAGGTGAACGTTACCTGGGGATGGACAGGTGAACGTTACCTGGGGATGGACAGGTGAACGTTACCTATGGATGGACAGGTGAACGTTACCTGGGGATGGACAGGTGAACGTTACCTATGGATGGACAGGTGAACGTTACCTATGGATGGACAGGTGAACGTTACCTATGGATGGACAGGTAAACGTTACCTGGGGATGGACAGGTGAACGTTACCTATGGATGGACAGGTGAACGTTACCTATGGATGGACAGGTGAACGTTACCTATGGATGGACAGGTCAACGTTACCTGGGGATGGACAGGTGAACGTTACCTGGGGATGGACAGGTGAACGTTACCTGGGGATGGACAGGTGAACGTTACCTATGGATGGACAGGTAAACGTTACCTGGGGATGGACAGGTGAACGTTACCTATGGATGGACAGGTGAACGTTACCTATGGATGGACAGGTGAATGTTACCTGGGGATGGACAGGTGAACGTTACCTGGGGATGGACAGGTGAACGTTACCTATGGATGGACAGGTGAACGTTACCTGGGGACGGGGCAGGCTAACGTTACTAAGCATTAGCTCGACATACGGGACATATGAGACACATAGTCACAGATGTTCCCCAACCTTTGTATTGGTGGCCAGCGCATGGACAACAATGGACTAAAGGGTCCAAGAACAGACCTCGAGGTCACCATATTCCCACCATTGTGCGCGATTTCCAAACAACAAGCCACATCCCCACAACAAACAGACAACACGTCTCTACCTTTCCCAGTATGCAAACCCGCGACAACAGACTGGATGAAGGAGTGCAGACCGCACAGCACACGTACAACAAACGCGCGTTCAGCTCAGTCCCCGCGGACGGCAGTGGCGACACAGCACCTACCTTTGACGGCGGCGGCGACACACCACCTACCTTTGACGGCGGCGGCGACACACCACCTACCTTTGACGGCGGTGGCGACACAGCACCTACCTTTGACGGCGGCGGCGACACACCACCTACCTTTGACGGCGGCGGCGACACACCACCTACCTTTGACGGCGGCGGCGACACACCACCTACCTTTGACGGCGGCGGCGACACACCACCTACCTTTGACGGCGGCGGCGACACACCACCTACCTTTGACGGCGGCGGCGACACAGCACCTACCTTTGACGGCGGCGGCGACACACCACCTACCTTTGACGGCGGCGGCGACACACCACCTACCTTTGACGGCGGCGGCGACACACCACCTACCTTTGACGGCGGCGGCGACACACCACCTACCTTTGACGGCGGCGGCGACACACCACCTACCTTTGACGGCGGCGGCGACACACCACCTACCTTTGACGGCGGCGGCGACACACCACCTACCTTTGACGGCGGCGGCGACACACCACCTACCTTTGACGGCGGCGGCGACACAGCACCTACCTTTGACGGCGGCTGTGCCGAGTCGGCTGACTTTGAGCTGCCATTCCGCCGACCACGACTGGCCGTCGGCTGCCGGTTCCGACGCGGGGTCGGCCGCGGGATCGGGCGCGGGGTCGGCCGCCGGGTCGGGCGCCGGGTCGGGCGCGGGGTCGGCCGCGGGGTCGGGCGCGGGGTCGACGCCGCCGTCTCGCCGACTGACGCGCAGCAGTCGCTCCTTCTTCAGTGCAGCCACGGTGTCAGAGACAAGGACAGCGCAGTTTACCTGGCCGACGCAGAACAGAGAGGAGCATGTAACCAGCAGCGGGACGAGTGACGACTTCATATTGCCCGTAGTGTGCAGCTCATTCCAATGTAAAGTACACTGGATAAGCAACACATCTCTAGTCAGCCGCAGACATTGAGTACGATGTACACGAATATCGCAAATGAATTACCCTTTTAAGCCCATTTTAATCGGCACAATGAGGCATCTGATGCCAGAGACAGAGTTACAGCTGCTGTATGCTGCTGTATCAACGGGCATACAAAACAACCGGGCACTTTATAGGCGCATAACAACAACAATCCGAGCGGCTACCGGATCCGCACCCTGTGCTCGTATCTCAGCGGTGCACCGGTGCACGACAGCCGCGGCGGCGCCTCACCTGCAGCGAGTCAGCCTGGGCGGCTAGGAGTGTGCGGCCCACCAGTCGGACCAGCTCGGCCGGGGTGTCGGCCAGGCCCAGCGCCACGGCCGACAGCAGCAGGCGGCGCAGGCCGTGGCCGTCCCGCTCCAGCAGGGTGGAGGCGCACCGCTCCATCGGCGAGGTCAGCAGCTTACCCACCTGTCAGGGTCAGGTCACGTCAGGTCAGCAACTGACCCACCTGTCAGGTCAGGTCAGGTCAGGTCAGCAGCTGACTCACTGTTAAGTCAGGTCAGGTCAGCAGCTGACTCACCTGTCAGCGTCAGGTCAGGTCAGCAGCTTACCCACCTGTCAGGGTCAGGTCAGGTCAGGTCAGGTCAGCAGTTTACCCACCTGTCAGCGTCAGGTCACGTCAGGTCAGGTCAGGTCAGCAGCTGACCCACCTGTCAGGGTCAGGTCATGTCAGCAACTGACCCACCTGTCAGGTCAGGTCAGCAGCTGACTCACCAGTCAGGTCAGGTCAGCAGCTGACCCACCTGTCAGGTTAGGTCAGGTCAGGTCAGCAGCTGACTCACCTGTCAGGTCAGGGCAGGTCAGGGCAGCAGCTGACCCACCTGTCAGGTCAGGTCAGGTCAGCAACTGACCCACCTGTCAGGTCAGGTCAGGTCAGCAGCTGACTCACCTGTCAGGTCAGGTCAGGTCAGCAGCTGACTCACCTGTCAGGTCAGGTCAGGTCAGGTCAGGTCAGGGCAGCAGCTGACCCACCTGTCAGGTCAGGTCAGGTCAGGTCAGCAGCTGACCCACCTGTCAGGTCAGGTCAGGTCAGGTGGCGCCATGTCGGCAGTTCACCACAATGCCGACAGGGTATCAGGGGTAACAGGCATGACCTGCTGTGGGTCAGCCGAGACAGATACCTTCAGTATTGTATTATTCAGGTAATAAGTTTAACTACAGTATGTGTAACACATACGGTATGTATGTGTACACTGTACAGGCTCAGCTGTAACTGTAGTATGTAGTTTATCAAATGTAAGTGCATAGGTAAGGCTCAGCTGTAACTGTAGTGTAGTATGTAGTTTATAAAATGTAAGTGCATAGGTAATCACTTATTGGAATGACAGCATATCAGCTGTCCCTGTCAGGGGAGGTTACCACGCACCAATTTGGTGTCCTTGGGGGACACAATCAGGATCGACTCCCCGGAGTCGTCGATGCCGGCTCGGCCCGCCCGGCCCACCATCTGCTTGTAGCGGCCGCGGCTCAGGAACGCAGAGCCCGTGTACGGCGATCGCAGCACTACCTACCGGCAGATACAGGAACCAACGGTTACCAGCGTACGATTCAAACAGTTGCGACTTTTTACGAGGTGTTGATTCGTACCAGCGTGGGTATAATTCAACACCTCAACTTGGCTATGACGTTGGAAAATACACCCCAAAGTAGCATTTCAACAACACATGGAATGAATTACAATAAAATGAAGCATGCAAATATACCTTTTAAAGCAGCGTGCGACGTTAATAACATTAATGTGACATTAAAGGGACATTGCCACCTTTCTGAAAGTTGTCAAATATACGCCGGTTGTACCCAAAAATATGAAGTAAGTGCTGCTGAAAACGATGGTGATATTTTTTCTCTCGAAAACTTCACTCAATTTATAATAATTAAGTTTTTAAAATTTGGGTTGATGACGTCATTATTGAGCTAAATAGAGCTATAGATAAATCCTTACGCTGCCAAAGTTTGGCACAATTTTTGTCAGACAATTCTGGCGATTCAAATACAAGCAGGTACCAGGTAAACTGTGTCGCACTCACTTGACCACCGAAGTCTTGTCACTGAAAGCTCCACATACCACACATCGAATTCTTGGCATCGTTTGAAAATTGCATTAGAGTTTCACTTTATAGAAGTCTAACTATCCTGATATAACCCACGGTAAATATAATACACCCAGCGATCGAGAAACGAAACGCGTAAATATCTCCAAGGTTTACCTTAAAACAAGTCGACTCTCATCACCATTGGGTAAAGAGAGACGTCATCGGCTTTACACCCCTATTCAAATACACGTGGGGTTTATTTGTTACAATTGTCAAGACCAAGCTCGAATTTCTTTTCGAATAGACCTATGTGGTTGTTTTAACTGCTACCCTACTTAATTTCAAAGCAAATCCAACAACATGGCTATCTCAACTCAAAACTAATGTTAAGGTGGGAATGTCCCTTTAAAGGGAATGTTTCACCTTTGCATTGGTTTTTAACTGAGATAGCCATTATCTTTGGCCGTTATTGAAATGTCGAAAATACTAAGGTCATTTTCCCAAAAACTTAGCCGTTTTTAACCAATTTAATTTCCCATTTGCAAAATGGGGTCTAGGCTAGAGCCACCGCTGATTGGCTGACAGCCACTTTGTCAGCCAATCCCACTTTGTCAGCCAATCAGCGGCGGTCTATAGCTCAATTATGACGTCATCATCCCAAATATAAAACCTTCATTTGTATAAAGTTAAAGGGAAATAATGACCTTATGATTTTGTTAGCAACAATTTCTTAGGCTACAGTTATGTTTTTAAAATTATTTTATTTAAATTTAAGAATTAAATAAAATTATTCCCAAATTCAAAGTTGTAAGTTTGGAAAAAATACAAAACAAGTACCATGTGTACTTCATGAAGGTCATTGACAAATTCGTCCTTCCCTACCATTGTTAACATCGAGTGCGGCATTTGTGGAGGATCTGTGACATTTCCGATCAAACTGAGCGCTGCTCGGACACCCGCTAGTAGCGCTTTCGTTCTCCATGGCAACCAGGCGTCAGCCAATCAAAAGCCAGAAAGGGAATACGTTCTGGCTTTTCATTGGCTCACGCCTGGTTGCCATGGAGAACGAAAGCGCTACTAGCGTGCGTTCGAGCAGCGCTCTGATCCGTGAAGCAATCCGTGAAGCATCCGTGATACACGACTGACTATAAGTATAAGTCATGAATAACAACAACATGCAAACTATACTAACTCGAATAAAATAAGAGCGGAATGAATTGAACCCCAGGCAAGCTAGTATTCGCAAAGCACTCGGCACTGCGCCACAATAGCAAAAGGTGAGGGAAATGCATATTGGATACAATATTATTACGTCACAAGTTTCTGAAGTGTCAACTACTATGAAATACAGTGATAAAATACCTTTAATAATGATTAACAAGAAAATTCAAACTTAAAAACAATAATTTGAATAAGTCTTTAATTAGCTTTCAACTCGAAATCAGATATATTGTGCAATGCTACACAAGAATGGCACCAGTGACGTCATTAACAAAGCCTGCTACGGGACTTGGGTATACTAATCAGGAACAACTCGCCAAGTGCGCCGAGATGGTTAAGTGCGCCGAGAAGCATGACAATTACTTTGTAAACAAATCGCCGACGCTAAATAGGTCGCCGTCGATGTGCATCGATGAGCTTCTGATTTAATTGCCAGTTTTGTGTTATTGTTCGTTAGTTTTTTTGGGAAAAATTATTATTTTTCATGATGAAATAAAGCATAGTGTTATATACAGCCACAGACAAACTATACACAACTCCTAATGTTGAAAACAAATGAATCGATTTGCAAAAATTGAGGGTCGCAACCACTAACTATGCCGCGTTGATGTGCATCGATGAGCTTCCGATTTTATTGCCACTTTGTCCAATCGCTGTTAGTTTTAGAAGATCGCCGGGCATATAATCACAACAAGCAGAACGCAAAATATATTTTCCACTCCATTGCGTAAAAAAACAATACGGGAAAAGCCCGCAGTTTGATGAGGACCAAAAGTACTTGACAAAAGGTCAGAAATAGTGCAAGTACCGGTCGTTAAAAGTGTGGAACGCTTATCAACTTTAACTTGAAATATATTTCGGTAGGAAAGTTTTCATGCAAAATGTGATGAATTTACAATATATTTTGATCTCGTCTGGCGATTTCAAGTGCTAACTCCATTTTAGTGGAAAAAGGTCATTATTTCCCTTTAAGCGACTTTTCGAGATAAAGAATATCACCATCGTTTTCAGCAGCACTTACTTCATATTTTCGACTACAACCAGCGTATATTAGACAACTTTCATAAAGGTGAAACATTCCCTTTAATGAGGCCAAAATTAAGCCCAGGAAGCGGCCAGCCAGCTCAGCCGAGGGCACAGAGGGACGAAGGAAGAGCTGTGCGGCAGAGGGACGGAGGGGGAGCTGTGCGGCAGAGGGACGAAGGGAGAGCTGTGCGGCAGAGGGACGGAGGGAGAGCTGCTGTGCGGCAGAGGGACGGAGGGAGAGCTGTGCGGCAGAGGGAAGGAGGGAGAGCTGCTGTGCGGCAGAAGGACGGAGGGAGAGCTGTGCGGCAGAGGGACGGAGGGAGAGCTGTGCGGCAGAGGGACGGAGGGAGAGCTGCTGTGCGGCAGAGGGACAGAGGGAGAGCTGTGCGGCAGAGGGACGGAGGAAGAGCTGTGCGGCAGAGGGACGGAGGGAGAGCTGCTGTGCGGCAGAGGGACGGAGGGATAGCTGTGCGGCAGAGGGACGGAGGGATAGATGTGCGGCAGAGGGACGGAGGGAGAGCTGTGCCGCAGAGGGACGGAGGGAGAGCTGTGCGGCAGAGGGACGGAGGGAGAGCTGTGCGGCAGAGGGACGGAGGGAGAGCTGTGCGACAGAGGGACGGAGGGAGAGCTGTGCGGCAGAGGGACGGAGGGAGAGCTGTGTTGTAGAGGGACGGAGGGAGAGCTGCTGTGCGGCAGAGGGACGGAGGGAGAGCTGTGCTGTAGAGGGACGGAGGGAGAGCTGCTGTGCGGCAGAGGGACGGAGGGAGAGCTGCTGTGCAGCAGAGGGACGGAGGGAGAGCTGTGCTGTAGAGGGACGGAGGGAGAGCTGCTGTGCGACAGAGGGACGGAGGGATAGCTGTGCTGTAGAGGGACGGAGGGACGGAGGGAGAGCTGCTGTGCGGCAGAGGGACGGAGGGAGACCTGCTGTGCGGCAGAGGGACGGAGGGAGAGCTGTGCGGCAGAGGGACGGAGAGAGAGAGAGCTGCTGTGCGGCAGAGGGACGGAGAGAGAGAGCTGTGCGGCAGAGGGACGGAGGGAGAGCTGTGCGGCAGAGGGACGGAGGGAGAGCTGTGCGGCAGAGGGACGGAGGGAGAGCTGCTGTGCGGCAGAGGGACGGAGGGAGAGCTGTGCGGCAGAGGGACGGAGGGAGAGCTGTGCCGCAGAGGGACGGAGGGAGAGCTGTGCGGCAGAGGGACGGAGGGATAGCTGTGCGGCAGAGGGACGGAGGGATAGATGCGCAGCAGAGGGACGGAGGGAGAGCTGTGCCGCAGAGGGACGGAGGGAGAGCTGTGCGGCAGAGGGACGGAGGGAGATCTGTGCGGCAGAGGGACGGAGGGAGAGCTGTGCGGCAGAGGGACGGAGGGAGAGCTGTGCGGCAGAGGGACGGAGGGAGAGCTGTGTTGTAGAGGGACGGAGGGAGAGCTGCTGTGCGGCAGAGGGACGGAGGGAGAGCTGTGCTGTAGAGGGACGGAGGGAGAGCTGCTGTGCGGCAGAGGGACGGAGGGAGAGCTGCTGTGCGGCAGAGGGACGGAGGGATAGCTGTGCTGTAGAGGGACGGAGGGACGGAGGGAGAGCTGCTGTGCGGCAGAGGGACGGAGGGAGAGCTGCTGTGCGGCAGAGGGACGGAGGGAGAGCTGTGCGGCACAGGGACGGAGGGAGAGCTGTGCGGCAGAGGGACGGAGGGAGAGCTGCTGTGCGGCAGAGAGACGGAGAGAGAGCTGTGCGGCAGAGGGACGGAGGGAGAGCTGTGCGGCAGAGGGACGGAGGGAGAGCTGTGCGGCAGAGGGACGGAGGGAGAGCTGCTGTGCGGCAGAGGGACGGAGGGAGAGCTGTGCGGCAGAGGGACGGAGGGAGAGCTGTGCCGCAGAGAGACGGAGGGAGAGCTGTGCGGCAGAGGGACGGAGGGAGAGCTGTGCGGCAGAGGGACGGAGGGAGAGCTGTGCGGCAGAGGGACGGAGGGAGAGCTGTGCGGCAGAGGGACGGAGGGAGAGCTGTGCGGCAGAGGGACGGAGGGAGAGCTGTGCGGCCGGGGGACGGAGGGAGAGCTGTGCGGCAGAGGGGCGGAGGGAGAGCTGTGCGGCAGAGGGACGGAGGGAGAGCTGTGTGGCAGAGGGACGGAGTGCGGGGGGGGGGGGGGTGACGGTGTGACCCACCTGGCCGTTCAGAGTACAGGTGGACAGGGGGCGCTCCGTACCCGTTTGGCCGGCAGGTTGACGCCGGCCGCCAGTGTAGAGGTACAGCACAGGCAGCAGAGTGTGCCCTCCAGGTAGGCCTCCTCCAGTAGCTTCCTCTCGTCCGTGGTCAGACCTGCCGCCAGCCGCGACCAGATGTCAGGCAACCATATTAGGTCAGGTCAGGTCAGGTCAGGTCAGGTCAGGTCAGGTCAGGACATGGCAAGGCAGGGCAGGGCAGGGCAGGGCAGGGCAGGGCAGGGCAGGGCAGGGCAGGGCAGGGCAGGGCAGGGCAGGGCAGGGCAGGGCAGGGCAGGGCAGGGCAGGGCAGGGCAGGGCAGGGCAGATCTGCCGACAGCCGCGGCCAGGTCAGAGAGGGGCAGGGAAGGCAGGGAAGGTCAGGGATGATTGGGGAAGGTCAGGGAAGGTCAGGGCAGGGCGGGGCGGGGCGGGGCGGGGCGGGGCGGGGCGGGGCGGGGCGGGGCGGGGCGGAACAGGACGGAAGCGGAGGCAGGCCGGCAGAGCTAGCCAGTTTATCGATGTCAAACGCTGTTACGTAGCAAAATGCAATACTAAAGTGCAGGCCTCTGATTGAAAGACTGCGGTTCTGCTGTTCTCAATGGAAATGTACACTGACATCAAGTCGTCCAGTGGCCAAACATCCACCGATCCTCTCCCATCGCTCCCCTCCCACAGGCTGCCGCCGCCTCCATACCTGAGTGATGATAAGCCACGCCGTAGGGCAGGGTTTGCCTCAGAGTTGGACACACGATGCCGCCGCCTTCGTTCACCAGTGCCGCGAACAGAGACTTTTTACGGTCCAGTGCATGCTCCTTCAGCTCACTGAAACAAAGCACAACACAGCTGTACAGGCTGCTAACCGAGGGAGGTGAACAGATCGCGCAGCTGCCGGCGATCCCTTCCACACTGTCAGTGTGGGTAAAGCACAGTAATCGCTAGGTCAATGTATCGGGGTCGGGGATCGTACTTTAAGCACCGCTGGTCCCGTGCCGGGACATACGCACAGTCGACACAATTTGATCCCATCAAACCCACTTAATCACTGGCATATGCAATGAAACGGAAATCACGGCACGTTCAAATACAGGGTGTCCCATAAGTTCGTTATCACTTTACATATGCAAAGAAAAGAGGGTGCGTTTTGCTCTGAGCCATTTATTTACTGTCCGATGTACTCTCCCTTTAACGCTAAACATTTTGACACTCTCTGTGGCATGCTCGCCCCCAGGTTACGCAGCGTGGAGGGCTTGACGTTTGCCCATGCTGACTTGAGCAGCGCTGTCAGTTGTTTGACACTGGAGCAGGGTTCTGCTTCAGCGAGTTGCGCTTTCAGGATTCCCCATAGATTTTAAATAGGATTGAGGTCTGGTGAGTTGCCTGGCCAAGTGCTCTTACCCCAGAAGCTTGGTAGGGTTTCTTGGCACCAGTTTTGGGATTCTTTGGACGTGTGAGCTGGCGCTCCGTCCTGCTGAAAGATGGCTGGTGACATCCCGGGCACCATTTTCTTCGCCAGAACTGAGCCGGTGCTGGCGGTCCGGGCGAGGCTAGGGAGCAGGGAGTTCTCTAGGATCTCCCTGGTGTATTACTCCGTGTCGACAGACTGCCTCTGAGGCACCACGTGCAGCTCTGTCAGTGCTTGGGCACTCATGCCCCCCCCCCCCACACCATGATCTTGGCGGGGTGTTTTGACACCAGCCGTGGTGGGACTGAGGTCTTCTCCTTGGCACACACGCGGTCGTGTTGGGGGTTGGACGTGTGTTCCAGCTCAAACATGCATGGACTCGTCGCTCCAGATGACTTGTTGGAAATCCTCGACTGTCCAGTTTTGAGGCTTTTACAGAATTCAACCTTTTTTTGCTGATTTGTTAAATTTTCGGCTGCTGAGGCCTCCGGTAAGCCTTCAGTCCAAGCGACTGCTTCATGTACCTCTGTACGGTGGTCTTCGAGATCCGGTAACCCTTCCTGGAAAGCTTAGTCGACAGTTTTCGAACGCTTTGGCCTCTTTTGTTTGCCGCCTTTACACAGACAATTTTGGCCACGCGGCTCACGTTTGAGGGGTGGCCTGGGCGAGGGCGGTCTTTCAGTGATTGACCCTGAACAAATCTTCGCCACCACTTGTTCACCGTACGCCGAGTTAGCGATAAGCATTCTGCTACTTCTCGCTGGTTCCGGCCAGCTTCGATCATTCCAATGACCCGTGCACGGGCCGACTCTCGGGACATATCCGCCCGGGACACACCCATACTGCAGTGATGAACGCTTCGGAATAAATGCTAACTTTCAGGCACTATTTTGTTTTGTCTCGAGAAAAAAATCCATTGTTGAACATATTACCAGTTGTCATGGCAACCATGCTATTTAATCCGCAAGGCATTTTGCACGTGCCGTAAATCAGCAGACCCCTAAAATGTTAAGATATAGGTGAGAACGAACTTATGGGACACCCTGTATGGTCCACTGTGAAAGGTTTGCTTAAAACAAACATGACACTGTTTTCACTTAAACTGGCTGATAGTCATTGTGCTGGGAAACCAGCATCCAGTACTCCTGCAAGAATCACAAATGTGTCCATGTTTACAACAACTCAAAAATTCACCACCCAGTCCGTACCTCTTCAGTGCCGCGCAGATCATGCGTGCCACAGCCTCGCAGTTTTTCCGTGTGGAACAGAAGACGAGACAGGAGTTGGCAGGCACCACCTCGGCCACCAGACCGCCGACACCGTCCGGGTCTCTCTGACGCTGCTGGTCGCTGTACTGGGACAGAACAGGGGCGGCACTGAGACATAACGAGATGTTCGCTGTACTGGGACACAACAGGGGCGGCACTGAGACATAACTGGGATGTTCGCTGTACTGGGACACAACAGGGGCGGCACTGAGACAGAAACAGAACAGGGGCGGCACTGAGACAGAACTGGGATGTTCGCTGTACTGAGACAGAACAGGGGCGGCAATGAGACAGAACTGGAATGTTCGCTGTACTGGGACAGAACAGGGGCGGCACTGAGACAGAACTGGAATGTTCGCTGTACTGGGACATAACGGGCGGCACTGAGACAGAACTGGGATGTTCGCTGTACTGGGACAGAACAGGGGCAGCAATGAGACAGAACTGGGATGTTCGCTGTACTGGGACAGAACGGGTCGGTGCTGGGACAGAACTGGGATGTTCGCTGTACTGGGACAGAACAGGGGCGGCACTGAGACATAACTGGGATGTTCGCTGTACTGGGACAGAACAGGGGCAGCACTGAGACAGAACTGGGATGTTCGCTGTACTGGGACAGAACGAGATGTTCGCAGTACTGGGACAGAACGAGATGTTCGCTGTACTGGGACATAACAGGGGCAGCAATGAGACATAACTGGGATGTTCGCTGTACTGGGACAGAACAGGGGCAGCAATGAGACATAACTGGGATGTTCGCTGTACTGGGACAGAACAGGGGCAGCAGACATAACTGGGATGTTCGCTGTACTGGGACAGAACAGGGGCAGCACTGAGACAGAACTGGGATGTTCGCTGTACTGGGACAGAACAGGGGCAGCACTGAGACAGAACGAGATGTTCGCTGTACTGGAACAGAACGAGATGTTCGCAGTACTGGGACAGAACGAGATGTTCGCTGTACTGGGACAGAACGAGATGTTCGCAGTACTGGGACAGAACGAGATGTTCGCTGTACTGGGACAGAACGAGATGTTCGCTGTACTGGGACATAACTAGATGTTCGCTGTACTGGGACAGAACGAGATGTTCGCAGTACTGGGACAGAACGAGATGTTCGCAGTACTGGGACATGACGATATGTTCGCTGTACTGGGACAGAACGGGTCGGTACTGAGACAGAACGAGATGTTTGCTGTACTGGGACAGAACGGCACCGATACAGCGACTGGTCAGTACACATCTGTGGCATTACTATGTTTAACCCGTAGCAGCCAGAGTTGTAAGGGCTACTCCGCATGCGAGGGAAAACTGAGCGCCCGTTCTGCGCCAAACTCCGTCCCACGATCAGCACCTCGTTCTCACACTCAGACTTGTCAATGATTCAATGTGAATCGACTACTTTTGATTGAATCATTCTTATTTCAAATGAATGACTCATGAATCGATTCACCTCATGCGCAAACCTGTTGTGAGTCACTGATTGAATCATTCATACAGAGAAAATAGGCTGATTGAATCATTCATTGCTCAAAGAATCATTCTTTTTTGGTCGAACAGCATAAACTGTCCAAAAAATATGTCAGCGGCCCAGCATTTATATGTGCCCTGTGGACTTAATGGCCAATTATATGAGCTGTGTCCTGAGCTGTAGACTGTAATTCATCTATGTGTGAAGAAAGCGAGGCTTTGTGTCCAACTCCAGTGGGCACAAAGCCACTGTTCAATCAGCCCTAACTACGTACCTTGGTACTGGTAGTGTTAGGGGTAGGTACCTAAATACTTAGAAAAGGTTACTAACTCATACTTTGATTCATAAACCACACAGTGCACGCACACCTTTTTCACACGAAAAATTATCAAAAGGTACCCACCTTTTCCTAATTTCTAGGCTATACCATATCAAAAACTAAATCATAAACAAACATTTGCATGACCTCCGGATGTCCCAAATATCTTGTCGCATCGGCGCCGCTTTATTCCACATCATGCTTTATAAAAAATAATACCTAATGCAAAATCAAAATAAATGTTCTATTCGTTTAAAAAGGCGACACGTAAAGTCATTAATTCTTTTGGAACTTGGAATTTGCAATTATAATACATATTATAAACATCATTTTATAATCAAAATAAACAACACGCGTGTCAAATTGGCTCACATTCACATTCACATTCACATTCGGAAATACATTCGCGGACTATTTGGATTAACTTCAAAATTGGAACACAGATAGATCACGACCTAGTGATCATTCTGGTAAAATCTTAGAGTCGCACATTCAACATCAAAGGATTTAGAGCAGGTCATATGTTTAAGGTCAAACAGCAGACTATTCTGGTTTGCATGAAAAATGGCACACAGGTAGAGCATAGCCTCCTTATCACACTCATACAATCTTAGAGTCGCACATTCAAAATCAAAGGAGTTAGACAAAGGAGTCCACACTTCTCTTTAATGTTAAGTGATTGAATCAAGATTGAATCATTCATTTTGTTAATGTTGAGTGATTGAATCATGATTGAATCATTCATTATGGTAATGTTGAGTGATTGAATCATGATTGAATCATTCATTACGGTAATGTATAGTGATTGAATCATGATTGAATCATTCATTATGGTCAGTGAATCACTGTGAATCGATTCATGACAAATATGAATCATTGACAAGTCTGCTCACACTCCGTCCCACCAGCAGCACCTCGTTCTCACACTCTGTCCCACCAGGCCTCACCTCGTTCTCACACTCCGTCCCACCAGCAGCACCTCGTTCTCACACTCCGTCCCACCAGGCCTCACCTCGTTCTCACACTCCGTCCCACCAGCAGCACCTCGTTCTCACACTCCGTCCCACCAGCAGCACCTCGTTCTCACACTCTGTCCCACCAGGCCTCACCTCGTTCTCACACTCTGTCCCACCAGGCCTCACCTCGTTCTCAAACTCTGTCCCACCAGGCCTCACCTCGTTCTCACACTCTGTCCCACCAGCAGCACCTCGTTCTCACACTCTGTCCCACCAGGCCTCACCTCGTTCTCACACTCTGTCCCACCAGCAGCACCTCGTTCTCACACTCCGTCCCACCAGCAGCACCTCGTTCTCACACTCCGTCCCACCAGCAGCACCTCGTTCTCACACTCTGTCCCACCAGGCCTCACCTCGTTCTCACACTCTGTCCCACCAGCAGCACCTCGTTCTCACACTCTGTCCCACCAGGCCTCACCTCGTTCTCACACTCTGTCCCACCAGGCCTCACCTCGTTCTCACACTCTGTCCCACCAGCAGCACCTCGTTCTCACACTCTGTCCCACCAGGCCTCACCTCGTTCTCACACTCCGTCCCACCAGCAGCACCTCGTTCTCACACTCTGTCCCACCAGGCCTCACCTCGTTCTCACACTCTGTCCCACCAGGCCTCACCTCGTTCTCACACTCTGTCCCACCAGGCCTCACCTCGTTCTCACACTCTGTCCCACCAGGCCTCACCTCGTTCTCACACTCTGTCCCACCAGGCCTCACCTCGTTCTCACACTCTGTCCCACCAGGCCTCACCTCGTTCTCACACTCTGTCCCACCAGGCCTCACCTCGTTCTCACACTCTGTCCCACCAGCAGCACCTCGTTCTCACACTCTGTCCCACCAGCAGCACCTCGTTCTCACACTCTGTCCCACCAGGCCTCACCTCGTTCTCACACTCTGTCCCACCAGGCCTCACCTCGTTCTCACACTCTGTCCCACCAGGCCTCACCTCGTTCTCACACTCTGTCCCACCAGGCCTCACCTCGTTCTCACACTCCGTCCCACCAGGCCTCACCTCGTTCTCACACTCCGTCCCACCAGCAGCACCTCGTTCTCACACTCTGTCCCACCAGGCCTCACCTCGTTCTCACACTCTGTCCCACCAGGCCTCACCTCGTTCTCACACTCCGTCCCACCAGCAGCACCTCGTTCTCACACTCTGTCCCACCAGGCCTCACCTCGTTCTCACACTCCGTCCCACCAGCAGCACCTCGTTCTCACACTCCGTCCCACCAGGCCTCACCTCGTTCTCACACTCTGTCCCACCAGCAGCACCTCGTTCTCACACTCCGTCCCACCAGCAGCACCTCGTTCTCACACTCTGTCCCACCAGGCCTCACCTCGTTCTCACACTCCGTCCCACCAGGCCTCACCTCGTTCTCACACTCTGTCCCACCAGGCCTCACCTCGTTCTCACACTCCGTCCCACCAGCAGCACCTCGTTCTCACACTCCGTCCCACCAGCAGCACCTCGTTCTCACACTCTGTCCCACCAGGCCTCACCTCGTTCTCACACTCCGTCCCACCAGCAGCACCTCGTTCTCACACTCCGTCCCACCAGGCCTCACCTCGTTCTCACACTCTGTCCCACCAGCAGCACCTCGTTCTCACACTCTGTCCCACCAGCAGCACCTCGTTCTCACACTCTGTCCCACCAGCAGCACCTCGTTCTCACACTCTGTCCCACCAGCAGCACCTCGTTCTCACACTCCGTCCCACCAGCAGCACCTCGTTCTCACACTCTGTCCCACCAGCAGCACCTCGTTCTCACACTCTGTCCCACCAGCAGCACCTCGTTCTCACACTCTGTCCCACCAGCAGCACCTCGTTCTCACACTCTGTCCCACCAACCAGGCCTCGGCTCTCACCCCAGCCTCAGTTCCGTTCTCACCTGGAAGACCGGTGTGCGGCGCGGCGTCAGCAGCATTCGCCAGTCATCAGCGTCAGCACCGCTGGCGGCGACGGCGGAGGTCGAGCTGGCCACCTCCAGGAGCTGGCCGGAGAGCAGCACGTACTCCCTCAGTTGGACAGGCCGGAACTGGCCCTGGTACACCTCCGCCTCCAGGAAGGCGGCCAGGTCGGCCATGTTGCCGATCGTGGCGCTCATACCCACCATGTGCGCCGCCGCTGCCGCAACAGACGGCTGATGTCATATGGCAGCACATCGCAGACTGACGGGGCGATGACGACACACCACATATGGCAGCACAGCGCAGACTGACTGGCGATGACGACACACCACATATGGCAGCACAGCGCAGACAGACGGCGCGATGACGACACACCACATATGGCAGCACAGCGCAGACTGACGGGCGATGACGACATACCACATATGGCAGCACAGCGCAGACTGACGGGCGATGACGACACACCACATATGGCAGCACAGCGCAGACAGACGGCGCGATGACGACACACCACATATGGCAGCACAGCGCAGACTGACGGGCGATGACGACACACCACATATGGCAGCACAGCGCAGACTGAAGGGGCGATGACGACACATCACATATGGCAGCACAGCGCAGACTGACGGCGCGATGACCACACACGATGACGACATGTGCGTCAGTGCGTGACCCTGTACCCGTCTGGGGTCTCCCTGGGGTCTGGGGGGGGGGGGGGGTCCCGGGGCTACTCACGTGCGGCCGCCTTCAGTTTGGTGATGAGCAGCTCCAGCGTGGCGCCGCGACCGCCCGACTCTCCCAGCATGTGCACCTCGTCAATGACCACCAGGCCGATCTCGCCGATCCTCTCCGTCTCCAGGAGGCTGTTCACCAGACCGCTGGCCTTCTCTATGGTGCACACGTACACCACGCGGCTGCCCAGAGCGAGACAACACAGACGTGGCTTCAGTGATCGGGCAGGAGGACAGAGACAACACAGGCCTGGCTTCAGTGATCGGGCAGGAGGACAGAGACAACACATACATGGCTTCAGTGATCGAGCAGGAGGACAGAGACAACACAGGCCTGGCTTCAGTGATCGGGCAGGAGGACAGAGACAACACAGGCCTGGCTTCAGTGATCGGGCAGGAGGACAGAGACAACACAGACATGGCTTCAGTGATCGGGCAGGAGGACAGAGACAACACAGGCCTGGCTTCAGTGATCGGGCAGGAGGACAGAGACAACACAGACATGGCTTCAGTAATCGGGCAGGAGGACAGAGACAACACAGGTCTGGCTTCAGTGATCGGGCAGGAGGACAGAGACGACACAGACATGGGTTCAGTGATCGGGCAGGAGGACAGACAACACAGGCCTGGCTTCAGTGATCGGGCAGGAGGACAGAGACAACACAGACCTGGCTTCAGTGATCGGGCAGGAGGACAGAGACAACACAGGCCTGGCTTCAGTGATCGGGCAGGAGGACAGAGACAACACAGACCTGGCTTCAGTGATCGGGCAGGAGGACAGAGACAACACAGACATGGCTTCAGTGATCGGGCAGGAGGACAGAGACAACACAGACATGGCTTCAGTGATCGGGCAGGAGGACAGAGACAACACAGGCCTGGCTTCAGTGATCGGGCAGGAGGACAGAGACAACACAGACCTGGCTTCAGTGATCGGGCAGGAGGACAGAGACAATACAGGCCTGGCTTCAGTGATCGGGCAGGAGGACAGAGAACACAGACATGGCTTCAGTGATCGGGCAGGAGGACAGGGACAACACAGGCCTGGCTTCAGTGATCGGGCAGGAGGACAGAGACAACACAGGCCTGGCTTCAGTGATCGGGCAGGAGGACAGAGACAACACAGACCTGGCTTCAGTGATCGGGCAGGAGGACAGAGACAACACAGGCCTGGCTTCAGTGATCGGGCAGGAGGACAGAGACAACACAGACCTGGCTTCAGTGATCGGTCAGGAGGACAGAGACGACACAGGCCTGGCTTCAGTGATCGGTCAGGAGGACAGAGACAACACAGACCTGGCTTCAGTGATCGGGCAGGAGGACAGAGACAACACAGGCCTGGCTTCAGTGATCGGTCAGGAGGACAGAGACAACACAGACCTGGCTTCAGTGATCGGGCAGGAGGACAGAGACAACACAGGCCTGGCTTCAGTGATCGGGCAGGAGGGCAGAGACAACACAGACCTGGCTTCAGTGATCGGTCAGGAGGACAGAGACGACACAGACATGGCTTCAGTGATCGGGCAGGAGGACAGAGACAACACAGACATGGCTTCAGTGATCGGGCAGGAGGACAGAAACAACACAGACATGGCTTCAGTGATCGGTCAGGAGGACAGAGACAACACAGACCTGGCTTCAGTGATCGGGCAGGAGGACAGAGACAACACAGGCCTGGCTTCAGTGATCGGTCAGGAGGACAGAGACAACACAGACATGGCTTCAGTGATCGGGCAGGAGGACAGAGACAACACAGACCTGGCTTCAGTGATCGGGCAGGAGGACAGAGACAACACAGACATGGCTTCAGTGATCGGGCAGGAGGACAGAGACGACACAGACCTGGCTTCAGTGATCGGGCAGGACAGAGACGACACAGGCCGTGCGAGCTGTGTGATGGGCAGCTGGGAGCATACATACCAACTCATGGCCGGGTGGCAGCATAGCCGTACGACATGACATGGCAGCATATGCATATTTGTTCCTCGATTTTATTCCTTATTTTGTCCCCTTTGTCCATCGCGCTGGTTACTCACCGCTTTCTGCGTTTGGTGGGTGGGAAGGCGCCGCGACATCCGGCGTACTCTTCTATCAGGAAGCCCAGAGCGATGCCAAATGGAGCCAGGGTGCGCACCTGTCAGCAAAGTACACAGTTACAACTACAGGACACGGCCAGAGCCCGCGCCTTGTGGTACTGGTATCAGTTTAACCCGCGCCGCGCCCGCGTTTAACCTCGGGTCAAAGTCAAGTGGTGACCCAAGTAGGTCATGTTGCATATGGGAAGACGTGACTCGACGAGACAAACACATTGGTGTCGGTTTCACTTCTCTATCGTCATTATGTCGAGTTATTGACATACAACTGTTGGTGACCTCGGATGACCTCGGCTGACCCTGTAGGGGTCACTGAACAAAAATGGCACCTAGGTCATCAAGAATGGCCTATAACATGATCCAGAAATAATTATACTGATATCTTGCGTATCCTTGGAATAGGAAGCATATGAATATTTCCCCATTGACGTATAATGGGGAGGTTACGAAATTGACCCGACCTTAGGTAGCTGATATACAAAATCCAAGATAAACGAATTGTAGATATATATGACCTTATGAAATCCTGTAAGTGTAAAACCTTGTGATCATTCAAAAACTGTGACTGTGGTACGACCACAAGTTTTTTTTAGGTGGGGTCACGTGACCTGGTCTGGTGACCTGACCTGAGATGACCAGAGGTATTTTTTACATAATGTGGGCAATTGATACCCGAACAGCTGTACCAAAGACGGCGGCGCGCAGCGCCGCCGTTTTTCCGCTATCCTTGAAAAACCTGAAGGGGGGGTCTAAACACACACCCCCCCCCCCCCCCCGGCACGGCGCGGGTTAAGTTACAAAACTGGTCGAAGGCAGACTTGTATTCAACTCAATCAATCGACTCAAGTTACTCCCGTCGTGTGGTCAGCCCTTTGGGTCCTGATAACGATCAGGGTTCGCTGGCACACCGTACGCTAGCTGTGATGCAAATTGTATACGTAGACTAGGTATGTTAACACGCATGTCTAGATACTAACTTGCATCTCAGCTAGCGTACAGTCTGGTGGTGAACCCTGGTCCTTATTAGTACCCGAAGGGCTGATCACACGACGGGAGTAACTTGAAGTCGTCGATTGATGGAATTGAATACAAGTCTGGTCGAAGGTGAGCCGGTCTGCCAGTCACTGTCACCCTCAGTCACAACATCCACAGCAGTTCAGTCACAACATCCACATCAGTTCAGTCACAACATTCACAGCACCTCAGTCACAACATCCACATCAGTTCAGTCACAACATCCACAGCAGTTCAGTCACAACATTCACAGCACCTCAGTCACAACATTCACAGCAGTTCAGTCACAACATTCACAGCACCTCAGTCACAACATCCACATCAGTTCAGTCACAACATCCACAACAGTTCAGTCACAACATTCACAGCAGTTCAGTCACAACATCCACAGCAGTTCAGTCACAACATTCACAGCAGTTCAGTCACAACATCCACAGCAGTTCAGTCACAACATCCACAGCAGTTCAGTCACAACATTCACAGCAGTTCAGTCACAACATTCACAGCACCTCAGTCACAACATCCACAGCAGTTCAGTCACAACATTCACAGCACCTCAGTCACAACATCCACATCAGTTCAGTCACAACATCCACAGCACCTCAGTCACATCATCCACATCAGTTCAGTCACACCATCCACAGCAGTTCAGTCACAACATTCACAGCAGTTCAGTCACAACATCCACAGCAGTTCAGTCACAACATTCACAGCAGTTCAGTCACAACATTCACAGCAGTTCAGTCACAACATTCACAGCAGTTCAGTCACAACATCCACAGCAGTTCAGTTACAACATTCACAGCACCTCAGTCACAGTATTCACATCAGTTCAGTCACAACATCCACATCAGTTCAGTCACAACATTCACAGCAGTTCAGTCACAACATTCACAGCAGTTCAGTTACAACATCCACAGCAGTTCAGTTACAACATTCACAGCAGTTCAGTTACAACATCCACAACAGTTCAGTCACAGTATTCCAGTCAGCATTGCAGTCATAGCACAGGCACAGGTATTTTGTAGATAGATCACCGATACACAGTCACAGCACACAGCAGATCGCGGATACCGCTGTGACGGCCGCTCTCTAGCCGGCCAAGGCGCGGCTACCGAGCACCGACCCACCATCCGAGACCACTGTGACGGCCGCTCTCTAGCCGGCCAAGGCGCGTCTACCGAGTACCGACCCACCATCCGAGAGAGTGCGTGTCCGGCCCTGCTGTGCGCGTCACCTGCCTTTTCCTGGACGATCGCGACGTAGGGCAGGACGAGCATGGCGTTCCGTTTCCGGCAGAGCACCTCTTTCATGATGAGCAGCTCGGCCACCAGCGTCTTCCCGCCGCTGGTCGGCAGGCTGTAGACGAGGTTGGTGCGCCGCTGCACGGCCGGCAGCCGCAGACACTCCTCCTGCCAGGCGTACAGCGATGTAATACCGCGCTGCTTGGCCAGCAGAGCCTGCACCAGGGAGGGCAGCCCGTGGAACGGACCGACGGCGGAGCAGGGCGGCAGCTGCGCCTCAGCCGCCTGCAGCAGGGCCGCCCGCCGCCGCTGGCTCTCCGGCTCGCACGAGGACGGTGCGCCGCTCAGCTGGGAGACGTGAGGCGCGGCGCCGCTCAGCAGGCTGTCCCCGCGCCAGGAGGAGCCAGGTAGGGAGGCGGCCGCAGCGGGGTCCGGCTGGCTGGCAACGGCGGGGGTTGCGGCCAGGCGGCGCCTCAGCCGCTCCACGGCCGGCAGAGGGCGCCGCCGCGTCCCCACTGGCGGTGTGAACAGCTGACTTGGCTCCTGTGAGAAATCACCAGGCGGCGGACTGGCCAGCACCACGACCCCGCCCCCGCTGGCCGGGCTGGGCGTCAGGCGGACACGACACGGTCGCCGTCGCGGTGCAGACGACGCCTTCCGGCACAGGACGGGGGAGCAGGGCGGGGCGGCGGCGCCGGGTGCGGGCAGGGGTACTGGCGGCGGACTGCGGGCGATTGACGGTGGCTCCGGCTCCTGTCGCCGCGTCCTCTGTTCCGGAGTGGATGCAGCAGCCGCCGGGGAGAAGTTGAACAGGTCTGTCAGTGAGCTGTCCAGGTTCAGCAGGGCTTCAGCTCCCGGACTGGCCGGGCAGGCATAACGCAGCCGCTTCCGTTCCCCTCGCTCAGGGGATGACATCACTGGAGTCTGCTGTGGAAAGAAGTAAACATGCATTGAATATATGCTATTAACCCGCGCACTGCAGGGGGTTGATTTCCGCCCCCCCCCCCCCCCAGGTTTTTCAAAGATAGCGAAAAAACGGCGGCGCGCAGCTCCGCCGGGTTTTGGCACACCTGTTAGGAAATCAATTGCGCACACTTTGAAGAATAAACAAATATCGGGTCATCTCAGGTCAGGTCACCAGACCAGATCAAGTGAACCTCCAAAAATGTGTGCAGTTGTGCCAAAGCCAGAGTTTTTCACCGATCAGTTTGAAACTTACAGGATGCCATGAGGGCATAAGTACTTACAATTCTTTTATCTCGGAATTTTGATATCGGTGACCTAAGGTCAGGTCAATTTCGTAACCTCCCCATAATAAGTCAATGGGGAAATATAAAAATGCTTCCTATTTCAAGGATATGCATGATATTAGTCCAATTACTTCTGAATCATGTTATTATAGGATATTCTTGAAGATCCAAGTGTAAGTTTTGTTCAGTGACCCCCATTGGGTCATTTGAGGTCGTGTGAGGTCACTCATCATTTTTTTTGTCAATAACTCCCGACATAATGAAGATAGAGAAGTAAAACAGACATCAATGTGTTTGTCTCGTCGAGACACGTCTTACCATATGCAACATGCCCTACTTGGCTCACCACTTGACCTTGACCTGAGGTAATTTTTTTTATTAACTTAACAAGATCACCATGTATATCATCCGAAGCGCCTTGACAAGATAAACACAATGGCGTAAACAGTTCTCCGTTATCTTTATTAAGTAAAAAGTTAATAGCGAAAAACGATTTAGAAAAAAAAACGGATTTTTTTCTCTTTTTTGACCTCTGGAGCCTCAAATATTGATCTGAGATCAAATTTGAGGACACCTTGCCGATTGCAGAATTCACTGGCTGGCGCTTGCTGGTTTCAGTTTGTTTCTAACTAGCATAGTTTCTGAGATATATGGGAATTTCTGGAGCGATGTCCTAAAACATGAGAGAAAAAAACTGGAACATTTGACTTTTGATGACCTCTGGTGACTTCAATTTTGACCTGACCTAAAAAAATACTGAAATACTTTCGATAGAACATGTATCATGCTATCAAATGTCGTTTTCCGCTTCTCGCTACGTAACGTAGTTCTCGAGATCTCAGGGGGGGGGGGCGGAAATCAACCTCCTCCCCCCCCCCCCCCTGCAGTTCGTGTTCGGCGCAAAGCCCCTGCAGTGCGCGGGTTAAAAGATGAAGGCATGCCAAGTTGGATACCTGCGAGTCAGACACAAGGGTTAGGATGTGTCCAGGGTTTAGGTTGTTTACCCAATAAGGTTAGGTCCATACTGAATGAAGATTACATTCAATAGGTACCTTAACCTTCGCCCTACGGGAGCTTTTTTCACCTTCGCCCTACGGGGGAGGGGGCCTGACAGGCCCCCCTGTTAACTTCCAAACCAAGCAACTTAGAGCAATGTGGTAAGAACCAGCATGTTACCTGTCATGAGAGGAATCTAACTGTATGCGATTTTTAGGTTTCAGGTCAACGGGTGACCTTCCAGGTCAAGTGAATGACCTCGGATTTACCACGTCCAGAACAGCGATTTTGCTCTTCAGAAAACCTCAAAATAAGAAATTGATAAATGTAAATTAAACGGCATGTGCCTGGATACCTTTTGGCTCAGAAATACAGAAAAGGTAATTATTTGTTTGTATCTTGTCAAAAAAGTCCAAAAATGTTATTTTTAAAAATGGTGTAATCAGTTTCTTACACTTAGGGAGCCATCACTCAGTTAAAAAAGAAGATATTGCTTTGAAATTTGGCATGGGTATTGTCCATACTCAGTTTTCTCACATATATTCCGGTTTTTCTAATATCTTCGAAAATTTTGATTTTGTGGGGATTTTTCCCAAAAAAAAATCCGTTTTTTTTATTTTAGGGGTTAAAAACCAAAATTTTTGAAATTCCAAGATTGCCATTTTAAAGAGAATGCCATTTTGTATCTTTGGTGAATTGCGTTTGCAATTTGCTTAAAAACTCTGTTTTCTACGATTTTTCAAATATTTCTCATTTTTGTACCACATGACGTCATCAAAACATGATTATCTCCCAAACTACTTAACCAATTTCAATTAAATTTGTACAGCATACGTATAATTGTTGTTAACTCAGCTACAGAAAATTTCACCAAAATGCACTGCATGTGTAAAAAGTTATTCAAGAAAAACCTCAGGGGGGGGGGCCTGTCAGGCAGGGTAGGGCGAGGGTTAAGTAGGGTAAACTGCTGTAACCCTGGACACGTCTTAACCTCAGACATTTCATGCTATCAGAATCAGAATGTAAACAATACTGACACACTAAAACACTGTGTGTCAGATCGTCTGGTTTCTGATAGCATGAAAAGTCCAAGGTTAGGATGTGACCGAAGATTGGACTTTTACCCTATTGCTATACCGTACCTTGCCCTACTTGACAGTCCAAGTGAGCTTCACATAAGATTCATAACAACCTGAACCCTGGAACCTATACATTCAAATTCATCAAAACAAAATGATTTTCAATGTGAAATTATCTGTGACCCTCTGCTTTACCTCGATTCACAGATGGTGATTGACATGAACTTGAACAATTCGCTTCGCTGCTATTGTTGAAGGTGGATTAGGGCGCGTAGCTGTGCCAGTGTCTGGGGTCTTCTTGGTCTTGGTGGGTTGCAACGGTTGCAACAAGGCTAAAGAACGGCTGCAAGAGCCGGCTTAGCACCAAGCGTCCCCAAAACACACCTTCGCTTCGCGCTTCAGCTTCGCTTCAAATTTTCCGGGCGGTGGAGTCTCTATGGCCTTGGGGCCAGGGTACCAAGGCTGTATAAACCAGGTAGAACACTCCGGCCGAAAAAGTGGTGACAACTGGAAGGTGCAATATTTGGCAGCCGTTGGCAGCCGGCAGCCGCGGTGACGTCATCAAAATAAAAAAGTGACGTAGAAGAGGGGCACTCGGCAGGCCAGCGGGCCGCCAGTCTCAGCTTAATGCGTTCGCTCTCCCACTTTTTGACGCTTTGTTACTTCGTTTGGCGGCCGATTGTTACAATTAAGATGTCTTTCAAGGAGCAATTAAATGGTGCATTTGATGCCATTAAGAAAATTGAAATATGATCAAAACTGTTAATGTTATGGGATGGCAAAGTTCACCAGACGGATTCTGGCAAATCGCTGTATGTGATTTGCCCGATCTCACAGCCGGCCAAGGCTCTCACCGCTACTCTACATCCACACCACCGTCCACATCTCAACCCACATAGGATATACTTCACTCTTCACAAAACATCAATACCGCCGTCCACATACCATCCATACCGCTGTTCACACAAAATCCACACCACAGCTGCAGCGGCCGCCTCCCCGCCACCGGGAGACCCCCCCCCCCCCCCCCCCCGAGGGTGGTGAGCGAAGCCCACGCTCCCTCCCGACTCACCAGGGTCACCGGCTGGCGGACGGTGGGGCTCAGCGCACTGGCCATGGCGGACGTAGTCGGTGCGCCTGCGGTCCTGCGGCACATGGTACGCACCTGTGGGCCGCTCTCCTGGCGGTGCGAAGCGGCGGCCGATCGCTGCACCTTCAGTGGGTGCCCCTCCCCCCCCCCCCCCCCCCCCCCCCCCCCCCCCCCCCCCACTGCGGCCTGCCGGGAAATGAGCGGGCGGACGCTCTGGCCGGGGAGGCCTCGGCCCTCCACAGGAGGACGATCCAGCTGACGACCGGACCCTGGTAGGGGCTGAGCTGGCCGGCGGGGCTCTTCCGCGAAATCATGGGGTACCGCCTACCGACGCCCGTCCCCGGTGACGATCGTGACGCTGCGGTCAACGTTCATCAGTTGCGCGCCGGTCACTGGGGACGGGCAAAATCCTATCTACACCGCATCGGACGACGGCCAACAACCACCTGCGCCGGATGCAGCGAGAGGGACTGCCCAGCCTCTCGCTGCTTAGTCTGCAGAGAGGGGGCGGACACCCGGGGCACGTGCTCCTGCGGTGCCCGTGACTGGCGGGGCCCCGCCTCTGCCTACTGGGCATTGTGTACCTACTTTTAGCTTGACAAGAGAAATCGCGTTGCTATCTTGTATGATGACGACCCTAGAGTAGCCCTATCGTACTGTACTCTGTACTTTACGAATTAAGTGGAAGTGGTCGGATGAAGTGTGCAATACAATACAATACGATCCACCCGCCGCCGACAGCGAAGAGGGACGCGGACGTCGTCGCGGCCTTGGCCGCGGGCTCAAGGCCGCGGGCTACCTCCGCCAGAAGGAGCCCCTCCGGGGCTATGGCGCGGCCTCGTAGCCGCGCCCAGGAGGAAACACAACAACAACAACAACAACAACAACAACAACATGGCCACTCGTCCGTCACTTCGCACACTGATTGTCCGCACTCACTCGGGGTTATATAGTACAACGTGTCACACTACGCGACGCCGCCGGCCTGGCCGGGCGCGCTCGCTCCGTCCAAGTTCACCGACATCTATAAAGCTACGGCTTACTCGCTGCGGACGGCGGCTCACTCGCTGCGCGGCGGCTCACTCGCTGCGCGGCGGATCACTCCCTACGCGGCGGATCACTCCCTACGCGGCGGGTCACTGGCTGCGGTGGCTGGCGCGCGAGCTGTTGCGCGCCCAGTTGGGGCTGCGCGGCTCAGTGATGGGCATGTCAGACGGCTGGACGCGCACCGGCCGGTAGCGGCGGACCGGCTGCGCATGGTGGACGGCCTCGTGCCACTGGCGGGCCACCTCCTCCTCCCTCTGCTTCTGCCGCTCAGCCTCCTGCTCGTCGGCCAGCAGCTCCGCTTCCCGCTGTTTCTGGCGCTCCTCGAAGCTCTGGCGGCGCGCCGAGCGCTGATTGGTGTGGAACTGCGGGATGCGCGGCGCCGTCGGGCCGCGGGCCGACCGCTGCGTCTGGTACGGCCCGCGGCGGGTCACCGAACACGGCTGGACGTGGAATTCGGCCGCCGCCCGCTTAGCCGCTTCCAGCTTCTTCTGTCTGCGGGCGGCGGCGGCGGCCGCCTGCTGGCCACCAGGCAGCTGGAACGGCTGCGGCCGGGTGGCGGCAGGGGCGCGCCGCTCGGGGACCCCGGCATCAGGGATCAGGGATAGGGTTGGCGCGCATCACGCCGCCCGACTGGTGCTGCTCCTGGACCTTCTTGTGGTGCTCGGCCATGTGCTGTCTGAGCTGCAGGACTGGCGACTGGGGCTTGTTGGCCGGCGGCGCCTGGCGGGCGGGGACGCCCTGAGGAGCGGCCAGGATGACGCACGGGGCCGGCTGGGCGCGGAACTCGGCCGTGGAGGAGTCAGTCGTCTCATCGGCGGCAGGCGTGGCCTTGGGCGCCGTCTTTGTGAGGTGAACGGCTCGACGGCGGTGGCGGGGCGCGCCTGTTTGGCCGGCACAACCACCGTGTGCTCCAGCACGCGGCGGTTCACGGGCCGGGCCCGCACCTGGTGCTGCATGGCCTGCTCCAGCTCAGCCTGCTCCTGCTGCTCCCGGCTGGGGATGTTGTTCATGGTGCGTCACCCTTTCTCATTCTGGCATGCGTATCATTGCTGTACCCCCAAACAGCACAAAAAGGCATCTTGTTATGTCCTGTAATTAAAAACCCTCATTAATTGCATTCATTGAGCACTCATTTCACTTCAAATTCAACTTGAAAATTATGCTCATTCATCTGCAACAGTCAAAGGACAATGATAATTTGATTATACCAGCAGTTTGATTATACAGGATATATTTTATAGAAGATAAAACGTCACACATTTTTAATTGATATTAATTGAAATTACCATAAGATAACTTTCCTACAGGTTATATCATATTATTAGGTATGAAGATAAATGTGGCTGACGTGCCAAGATAGGCAGGCACTATGAGCGTTAAATGTATGCTTATGAAGCATTCTGGGAAAATAATGCTTTATTAGCCGATACTTTTAGTATTTTGAATTAAATCAACACTTACAATCTCAATCTTCCTTTATGCCACTAAATAATGCAACACAATATTTTAATTCGAATGAGCACAGCCTGCCACGAACGGAGCCACGGGGTCGGTGGGGCCTTTTAACGCAGCGAACCAGCATGGCGCCTGCCCATTGAAATGTAAACAAACAACTGCCCCCCTCTGTCGTCATCACTAACCGGCCAATCAGCGTCCAGGCACACTAGATGCTGATTGGTGCTAGTCGGTTAGGTGGCTCGTGATCAATGCGCTAAACACAGATGATGACTGTCAGTTGTAAACGTTGCTATCGCTTGTCACACTGTTTGCCCATGTTGAAGAGGCGGAATGACCCCCCCTGCAGGGTACCTTCATACTGGGTATACTCAAGTTTGTCTGATGGCCATGGCTAGTCACATTTGGAACTAGTATCTGGTATTCGGTAGGAACCAGATTCCAGTAGAACTTAGAGATTCTGGTAGAATTGTTAGTATAAATTCAATCATATCTAGTATAAGCTAGATATGGTGTAAATCATTTTTCATTTATTTATTTTTCCGTTAACGAAACTTGTTTGTATTTCATAATATTAATTTTAAAAATAATTGATCAATCAAAAAACGTTTAATATATGGAGGTTGGAAATGATCTTACGCATGTCAAAGTATTTTTATTTTTGGCAAAATAAATATACAAAACAATGAAACAAGCTTTCGCTTATTCCGGCGCATCTACCCAACACAGATACTTTCCTTACGAAACTCAACGCTACCTTCCCCAAGAGCCTCCCGCCTGGATCCATCATTTTCTCTCTAGATGTGTGTAACCTTTACGGAAGCATTCCTATCCAGGAGGGGATTGATGCAGTGATAACCCTGATTGAAAATAATATCACCAAAGTCAATTTATTCGGAATCACACTTTCGGATCTTCGTACTCTGCTGCGTCATATTCTCACTAACAATTTCGTACGTTTCGGATCTAAAATATTCAAGCAAACGTCAGGCATCGCGATGGGAAACAGGATAGCCCCTCCCGTGGCCATCACCTTCATGCATATATTAGAGACTGGATTTATGTCGAACTTTGAATTTGCCCCTGCCCTATACTTACGTTACATTGACGATATAGTCGGTGTCTGGACACATGGAATTGATCGCCTGAACCATTTTTACGACTGCATTAATGCTTACAACCGATCCATAAGCTTCACAATGGAGTCTACCTTCAGCACAGGTCAACTTCCTTTCCTAGACACCCTGATAACAGTATACCCCACCAGTGAGTACACCACGGAATTATACTTTAAACCGATGGCAGCCCCGATTATTCTCCACTTTACGTCCGCCCACCCCATGAGCACCAAGAAGGCCGTTCTTAATTCCCAGATTAGGCGAGCGGTGAGAGTGTCATCTGACGACCAGACGAGGGATCGTAGCGTCAAACGCATACAATTTTTGTTCGAGCAGAACGGGTACCCTACCGCCATGTTAGACACTAGCATAAAGAATAACCTTCACAAGCGTGGTGAACGTAAAATTATGCGTAAGAAAGAACACGATATTTTCATGCGGCTTCCCTACTTAGACGAAAACGTCGTTAGAAGAGTCAACGGTATTTTGAAAAGATCCAAAACTAACATCAAAGTAGCCTGGATTAGTGGCCCCACAGTAGGACACAAACTTATTACTTCAGCCTTCTCTAAGCCGCCCTGCCCAGCCGGGACCAAACACTGCCACACCTGTGAGAGTGGACTGAAGGGTAAGTGCACTAAGAAGAACACAGTCTATAAAATTACCTGCAGTATCTGTGAAAGAAATGGAAGGACTGAGTTTTACATTGGAGAAAGTACTCGCCCTGTACGTTATCGTTTCAACGAGCACCTTAGTGACGCTCGCCTGAGAAAACCCGACACCCCACTAGGAGAACATATCGCTGATTCGCACTTCAACTCAAGTAGCACTGAAATCAACTCCGGCTTTACTATCGATATAATCGGTTGGGGGCGGGACTCCGCTGAACTAAAAATAACTGAATCAGTAAAAATTAGAGACCTAAAGCCCACGTTAAACATGATGAAAAGCTCATGGCCCCTCGCTCGTAAACCATAGGTCTTAACACTCACTCACTTCTTCTCTTACTCACTCACTTACTTACTCACACGCTCACTCACACACTCACTCACTCACTCATTTACTCGCTCGTTTACTCACTCACTCTCTCACTCACTCGCTCACTCACTCACTCAGGCACAAGGCACACCTATACACACACACACACACACACACACACACACACACACACACACAAGCTCCTCACCGACTTGCCCGACTCACGACTAATTGACTGGAACGAGCTCAGAACAGCGGCAGTGTTTATCAATGTTTCATTTTGGCAGTGTTTACGCCCGATATGCACCAATGTTTGATGCAATATTTATCTTTATTAATGTATGCGGCTGACATTGCAGGTATGATAGATTGTCATCATTGAATGGTATATTGTTTGCATGTCGTGTTGTATGTTTTGTATGTCATGATACTTTGTTCTAAATTGTTATTTGCCATGTACAATGTTCCACAGAATTTACAACGAATTGCAATATGTTAAAAGTGAATATGCTGTTGAGAGGATGCCTGAGAGAATGTGATTGTGCGCTCTAGCTTTTGAAAATCAAAAACATGTTAATTTAGTCAGACTTGACGATGGCGTAATGCCGAAAGCTTGTTTCATTGTTTTGTATATTTATTTTGCCAAAAATAAAAATACTTTGACATGCGTAAGATCATTTCCAACCTCCATATATTAATTATAATCATGTCATCCATCCTCGCCCACATAAAAAAACGTTTATATTGAATATTTGTACATGATAAGGCAACATTATAAATAATTTATACCTGTAGCCAGCTGAATGCAAATCGCAAACCGGACGACAATAACGGCGCCACCTTCAAATCAGCATTTATCGCATTTCCAAACGCTTTGTGGTATTTGTGAGCTAGTGATCGCGCATTTTCAGGCGCGCGGCGCTGGGGTCTCCAGCCGAACGCGCGGCGCTGGGGGGGTAAATTTTACCCCCCTCGTATCTTCCGAACCAATAACCGCAGCGAGACGCGCAATGCGGCGATCGCAAGCTCTGAACGAGAAGAATCGAATGCATACTCGAAATTCTTAAAATAAGGTCACATGTCAGGTCACGGTCAGGTAAAATATAAAATGTAAGTATTTGAGTTTTTGGGCTATACTTTCCATCCAAAGCCTTATATTGCAACTATTATCTCACAAAGTGCTCCAGAGTGTATAATGCATTTCCCGCATAAGTAAAAGTGAAATTGTAAGCAAAGGTCAAGGTCAAGGTCAGGTCACACAAGGTCACAGGTCTACGAAAGCCATGCGACACATGTTGTATGGGTTATTTTACACGTATAATTCGATAGAAGCAGCCATTTGCACAGCCTGACACCATATAATTGTCCTCAGGTCAAGGTCAGGTCACAATAAGGTCAAAATTTGAAATTGATTAATCTAAATAAACATTGCATGTTTCTAGACTAGTTTTGTCTTCGAAATACAGTGGTGGCATTTATTTGTCTGTATCTGGTCAGTAAAAGCCAAAAAACGCAATTTAAAAAAATGACGTCATGAGTTACTTGTTCTTAGAGAGCTATAAGTCAGTCAAAAATAAAGAAATTGCTTTGAAATTTGTTTTGAACAGCATTCATACTCAGTTCTCTAATATATCTTCCGTTTTTTTTAAAATCTTCAAACAAAAAACTTTTGTGGAAATTCTTCCCCAAAAATCAGTTTTTTGCCTTTTTTGGGGTCAAAAACCCAAAATTTTGACAATCTGAGATAGCCATGGCAAAGACAATGTTATTTCCCTTCTTTTGACGTCTTGTATTTGCAATTTGCAGTAACACGCTATTTTCTACGATTTGTCAAACATTTAACGTTTTTTCACCAAAAATGACATGGCATGACGTCACTAAAACGTCATTATCTGCCACAAATTTTCACGAATTAAAAAAAAAATGGCAGAAGACGTAGAATTAATGCACCATAAGCTACCGTAAGTTTCACTTTGATATCTGTCATAGTTGTCAAGTTATGGAGAAAATCCGGGAGGGGGGGTAAAATTTACCCCCCCCCCCCAGCGCCGCGCGGGTTAAAGGAAATAGTTCACCTTCAACATGGGTTTTGAACTGAAATAGCAGTTTTGTAGCCCGTGTTGAGAAATCCTTATCTGGAACTTTTCTTGGCTGAAAAGACTCCCCAGCCGAAGATATTTGACTTTTTGGCGAAGGAATACGGCGCATATATGATGTACCGTACCGTCTGAAAGTGCCAGCACTGCCATGGAGCATGCGCAGACCAATAACGCATACCATACAATCAATAATTTACAACCTTCTGTCCTGAATTGGCGCGATTTAGGACCATTTTTAAAAAGAAAAAAAAAGAAACTGTATTAAAAAATATAATAAAATCGTGTTCTGAAAAATGTCCGAAGGTGAACTATTTCCTTTAAGGTTATTTACGCGTGAATCAAACGGTGATTGAATCATTTCATGTGCCAAACTGAATCGTGATTGAATCGTTCTAAAAAAAAGTTGAATCGATAACCAGTCTGGAAGGCATGCAGCCATGTAGCGATAACAGTAAATGTTCGGATACATGTTACTTAAAGGAAATTATAAGGATAAAGGATTTTAACATTACGCCTATGGGCGTTACATGGAAAGAATCGACTTCAGAATGCCTCCGCCCCCCCCCCCCCCCAACTTGAACATAGTTCCTGCGCCCCTGGACCTAACAGTGGTTTATAAAACAACACTGAAGACAGTGGCGTATTTAAGGGGGGCCATGGGGGACATGCCCCCCCCTTGGCGCCGAAGTCACACTCCAGAATATGATGTGTCCATTCGGCACGGACTCCATTTGTGTGTAAATTTCAAGATAACCAGGACAAAGTTTTTTTAACTGATAATTCAAGCGGTTTTATACGTATTATCTATATGGTTCTTGAACAAAATAAGCATTGTCTACCTATACCTCTTTGAATATTACAATGGGACTTTAAATTATAGCAATCCATTAGCAATCCACAAATCATCCATAGATAACCTTCTCATTTGGACATGTGCTATGCCATCAAGCATGCTTTTTCTTTTCTGTCTATTCCTATTTTAAGAGTTTAAGGCTAGAATAAAGTAGATATGCGGGCAGGCTGCCGGGCCTGGTGCGGTGCTGCCAGATGTTGGCCGGGCTTTGTGCGGTGCCAACCAAATTTTGTGTGGTGGCGGTGGTGGTGCCGGTCCCTGCATTTGGTGATTTTTTTTTGTATTTGTATTTGTATTTGTATTTACATTCTTGAGCAATCCACACACGGCGTGGCGATTACCGCTCAGAGTCTGGGCCAGGTTCGCGACATGCGGGAACAAGTTAGCTATTCACACAAACCACACGGCACACATACAATTTCTCACAAACACACAATTCATGCCGCACTCAGTGATACGTATATACACTCGGTGATTTATCACACTCGGTGATTTATTTACACGCACCCGAGTCGACTGTCGACCGTCGACTGAGTCGCGCTTTTGCGGCACGGGCAAATCTGGCGGGAGGTAGCAGCGCCAGCTCTCTGGGAAGCGTGTTTAGAAGCGCCGCGGCACGATAGCCAAAACGACGCTTGCCAGTTTCGAGTCGGGGTCGTGGGAGGTGAAATAGGTTGTCCTGGCGAGTGGATCTAGGTCTAGTGTCAGAGTTTAGGGTAAACAGAGACGCTAGTGCCTCGGGTTCTCCCCGCTGGATGGCCTTTTGGGCTGTGGCTACAGTCTGATAATCTGTCATAGTTTTTGGTGTCATCCAGCCGAGTTGGTCGCGCAGGTCGGAAACATGGTCGAACTTGCGGCGGCCGAAAATGACCCTAGCGGCGAAGTTTAGAATTTTTTGGATCCGTTGGAGGTTCTTTTTGGTACCATTGCCATAGACTGTGAGGCAGTACTGAATGCGTGACATGACGAGTGCCATCACAAGTGTTTTGATGACACCGTCGGGAATATAGTGGCGGATGTGGGAGAGGCCGATTAATTGGCCCATGCAGCGGCGGCTGAGGTCAGACACGTGGGCGTCCCAGGACAGGGAGCTGTCAAAGACGACACCAAGGTTCCCCACCTGCGCGCATGGTTTCAACTCGGAGTCACGGAATGATACTGTAAAAGCGGGCATGTTTCGTAAATTTTGAGAGTTTAAGGCTAGAATAAAGTAGATATGCGGGCAGGCTG
This sequence comes from Chirona hameri, assembly GCA_036785665.1. Taxonomy (NCBI): domain Eukaryota; kingdom Metazoa; phylum Arthropoda; class Thecostraca; order Balanomorpha; family Balanidae; genus Chirona; species Chirona hameri. Next base: position 56,218 of record JAXIVJ010000377.1, read on the forward strand.
CCGGGCCTGGTGCGGTGCTGCCAGATGTTGGCCGGGCTTTGTGCGGTGCCAACCAAATTTTGTGTGGTGGCGGTGGTGGTGCCGGTCCCTGCATTTGGTGATTTTTTTTTGGCATCACTTTCCGAGCGAACTTGCCCCCCCCCCCCCCCCCGGTGGCGACGCCCCTGGTAAGACAAGACTCAAAACATGAATTGTGCTCCAAAAGCATGTCCCCCCCCCCCTTGGCTGATTTCTAAATACGCCACTGACTGAAGATAATGGTATTCTTACTATTCAACTACCATCGCATTATCCGTGGTATTTAGTAGCTGCGTCCCTCATAACAAGCAGCTGATCGCTCCCTCCGGTACAGTGTTTGGCGTTGCGTCCCGGCCGCCTCAGGTACAGTCCCTGACTGGGGAATACCGCCCGGGGCGTCCGGCCGGCGGCGCAGGGGAGCGGGCGCTGAGGAACATGGTTTGCTTTCCGCTCGTAGTGAGAGAGTTTGGTTATGTTAGGTTAACCAAATGGACCATATTTGACATGGACCCGTCAAATATGGTCCCTTTCGTAAACCTAAGGGACCAAATCTGACCCGACATACCTCTTTCAAAGACCTGTAATTCCTTACCTATACATGCTACGTGACTTTCGCCTCTGGGCATGTTATAAATAAAGGATGAATCTTAGTCAACTCTAGGTTTAAAGTAGTCAAACCTAGCTATAAAGTTGAAAAAAATGTTGTCAAACTTGAGGAAAAAGAGACTTTTGGGATAGATTTGGTCCATTTGGTTTACAAGTTTTCGTAAACCTAATGGACCAAATCTACCCTAAGTGATGTAATCGTTATTTATAGCGGAACTATATAAATTATCTTGAATATAACTAGCACATGTATTTAACTTCTTGTTAGGTATTCTTGTTGTCCAAAACTAACCTAGGGTTGATCTATATTTGTATTTTTATTAAAATTAATAAAAATTAATTAAAATTTATTTTCGTTATTTGTTGATAAAACATGAAAAAACAGCAGCATTAGCTACCTAACCGAGTGTACGACTTACCATCTTAAATTCACTTATATTACACTTTAATTAAGGACACAAAATGTGTTTAAGTTTGGGTTACTATAACGTCATTAAAAAAAAATATTTAAAAATTTTAAACTGCCTATTTGCAATTCTAAGCACGAGTACAATTCGCTCTAAAAAATTAACCTAGGTTTGACAAATAGAAATGACCCTAGAGGTGTCCTAAATATTAAGGAATTTTACAAAAATCAATAAAGATAATATAAGTTAGTTTCAAAAATATGTGTTTCTTTTCCCAAAAGTCAGAAATCTCATCCATCTAAAACTGTTAACAGTTTGGTTCTATAAATTTTAGTTTTTTGAGTGAAAATCGAAAATCCAAAAAATCGAAAATTTTGAATTTGAACTTTAAGTTAAGCAATTACAAATTTAAGTTCATCATTTAGAGTAGGTTAATCAATTGCCTATTCAAAACAGAAATCGGTTTGGTTTTATTCGTTTTGGTGTTCAAGTTATAGGCATTCCCGTCTATCATTGCATTATTTGCTGGACTTCGAAAAAATTTCGAAGAAGAAAAAATGTTTTTTTTCCTTATTTATTATATCAAAATTGCCCTCGTTAACACTTAAACATATAGAAAACGAAGTCATTTAAAAATAACAAAAATAAAAAAAGTCGAAAAAGAAGTAACACTTTTTAGCGAAAAACGATTTCTTTCCAAAAAAGAGGATTAATTTTATACATTTCCATATTACTTAAGTACAAACCAATATGAAAAAGGTAACAATTTCAGAAAATACTTAATACTTCTGACGTCATTGTTAAAAAACTGAAAAAATTGAGAAAAAAAAAGTATATCAAGTGATAAAAGGTCGAAAAAAAACGATTTAAGGGTCTTCTTTTTTGTAAAATGATGTCTTCATTCTTGTTCACCCTAACTGTTCAAAAATAAATATTTAATTTTTAACACCAGGTGGCAGCACTTAAACTTTTACTAAAAAATTGAAACAAATTTTTGTATCACATTTAAAAAAAAGGAAAAAATAGTGGTTCATAGGAAATTGAATGGGCTATCAATTAACTTGAATATACTTTTCGCACAGACAAAAATTTCACCTAAAAAAATTGAAATAAATTATCTTAATTTTTTTGCTTAAAGTTAAGTAATTTTGTTTAAAATGTAATTATTCCTTTGCAAGTCCTGGTTCTTGTTCATCTAAAACTGGTAACTGTTTGGCTCTATACATTTTATTTTTTAAGTGACAAGCATTCAAACTTAATTTGTTATTGTACTTAATGTTAAGCAATTAAAAAATTAAGTACCTCATATATCGTATTCTCAACTATTGGCTATCAAAAACTGAAACCGGTTTGGTTTTATTTCATTCTGTTTTTAAGTTATAGGTATTGCCATCTACCATTAAGATGTTCTCACTTTACAAAAAAAAATATGCTTAAAGTTAAGTTTTTTTTAGAATAATTTGTTTTTTTCTTTGATAGTCCTTTATCACATTCATCTAATACTTGTAACCGTTTGGGTCTATACATTTTATTTTTTAAGTGAAAAGCATTCAAACTTAATTTTTAATTGTACTTAAAGTTAAGCAATTTAAAAATTAATTACATTATATAACGTAGGTTCAACTATTGGCTATCCAAAACTGAAATCGGTTTGGTTCTATATATTTTGGTTTTTAAGTTATAGGCATTTCCGTCTACCATAACATTGTTCCGAGGACTTAGAGCTATTTTTGTGGAAGAAAAAAATATGTTTTTTTCCTTGTTTTGTATTACAAAATTACCTTTGATTACCCCTAGCAATATAGAAAACCAAGCTACTTTTTGAAAATAAAATTTTCAAATTTTCAAAAAAGGTATATCTTTTTACGAAAAACAGATTTCTTTCAATAAGCGAGCATTAAGAAAATACATATTCACATCCGTTATATCATGATAAACAAGATTCTGTTTACCATTTCTTTAAATACTAAATATTTCTCAAGTTATTGTCAAAAAACAGATAAAGTTAACATTCGAAAAATTTCGATTTTTTTCTTCGAAAAAGAAAGATTTAAGGGTCTCTTTACTTGTAAAATGATGCCCCATTCATGCTGGTTCCAAATATAATTTTGTTTTTAAGATTCTTCAAATATTGAACAAAATATGAGCATAAACGTTGAAGAAAATCATGAAATTGGACGAAAAATTTATCAAAACGCGAAACTCATTAACTCAAAAAGTAAGACCGGAAGAGGCAAATAAAAACATAGATTCTTGTTCCGCTCGCCTAGTTCTACAACATCCATCTGTCGGAACTCAAAAAACTTTTCCGAAAAAAGTTATTGATATATATTTTTGGTGATGGATAACTTAAAAAATAAAACAACATATCTGGAGTACGAAAAGAAATTCTGCATGCTCATAGTGTTTTACATTTTAATCATATTTTTAATTTTGAAAAAATGCATAACTTTTTTTTGGGTGAAAATTCAAAATATACATCAATTTGATAATTAAGTACCCCATATCTTCAAAACCTCTATACCGATTTTTGATTTCTTTGTTTTTTAACATTTGGCGTAAGACGGTCTTTCTTATCCTTGAACACATTTTTCTAAAAAAATGCATATTCAAAAACCTAAAATTTAAAAACATCATTTTTTACAATTTTTCACATTTTTAACTTCAAAAATATGGTTTTGATTAAAATTCAGAATTGCAAAAAAGATGTGGTTCGTTACGCCGCACCTTTATTTGCTGTTTGAATATAAAAAAGTTCCGAAACAAAAAAGTTACGTTCCAAAAACTTGTGCAAAAAAATATGTTTTTCTAAGTAGCCCAAAAGCTAAAAAAAAATTGTGAAGGATTTCCGCACCTTATATACAAAGCCCCATTAATGCTTAACACAAATATATGCTTTGTTTAAATATTCGATCAATAATAAGCAAATTGCGAGCAGAACAAGGACACTAAAATACAAAAATAACAAAAACAGCAAAACGTAAAATGTGTGTAACTTTTTTAAAAGCTAGGTTTGATTAAAAACGTCAACGGATTCGTGTTCTACTCGACGAGAGCGATCGGAAACTGTTCTCCGAATGTAACAAATGTTGTTAGATTGGGCGTAATCGAAGAATCCTTTTTCGGGGGTCAGATTTGGTCCATTTGGTTTACTCGAGGTGTGTCAAATTTGGTCCCTTAGGTTTATTTTGAAACGGAAACTTTAATAACTTTTTAAGTTTTTAATGGATTTCAAAACTATTAAGTGCACTGGGCTTACAGTCAAATTCCCTTCCTTTTTTTGAAAACCAGAAAAGATATAGTTATAAATAAAGATGTTATACTTTTGTTCAAGTAGGAAAGTACAGTTGGGGTAAGATCGTGGTACCTTCATGGACACTTACGATTAAGTCAACTATTTCTTAAATATTACTTCTGATCCTATAACAAAAGTAAGCTCTCTTAATTTGGATCAACCCTAGCCCGAAACTTACTCTGTAGCTTTTTCAGGGATCAAACCTAGTTATTTTCTAGGGTAGACTGCGATATGTCCAAGAAAGTTCCTAACGGGTGTAATGCCCCGGCATTTTGGTCATAAAAGCTTAAATATAATTAATTTCGTTATTTTCCCAATTAGGAATCAACCAAAAAGTGTTCAGGCAAGGGGGCCCTGATTGGGTAAAATTTTGTACAATTAATATTTAAGGAATTACAGCCTTCCAAACAGGGGACCAAATTTGACATAAAACCTGTCAAATATGGTCCCCAGAAGGGTATATTTGGTCCATTTGGTTTAGTTCGAAATAAATCGTGTGTCACTATCGTAGACAGAATTTAATGCTGATTCGAACAAGCCTAAATATGAATAACAATATACAAAATGAAGACCGTTTATGGGGTGGTTCCACCGGACCTTTTAACATGTCACGCTTACGGGCGGGCGCGATTCTATGGCCATGGTGACGTCACGGCTACCAAACAGCTTGAGAGGGGCCCGCTTGGGGCGGTGGAGGTGGTGGAGGTGTATGATTTGGTAGCATGACGTCACATGCTCTTGGAGGTTTTCTTTAGTCGCTTGATGATGGACAAGAAGTACAAATGTGTTCTGTCTTGGATACAAAACAAAGCTTCAATCAAAAGATGACTTCCTTGTCTATGTATCTAAATGCGTAAATGTCAAATAAATCAAGACCACTTATGTTCTGTTCGGGTGGTGAAGTGGTAGACGTTCTGAATATATTTAAAATAATTATAAACAGTATCCTATCAAGTCCGCCCCTGTAGCTCAGTTGGGAGAGCGCTGGCCTTCTGACCTCACCCGGTAGTGGCAGCCCGGGTTCGAGTCGCTTCGGCGTTCGCTATTTGCCCCTGACTGGGATGGCCTGTGGTCGGTGGTAGCGGTCGCACTCAAGGTCAGGTGACGTCAGCGGGCGGGGCGGACCGTGTCCAGGTAGGTCGGGCACGTAAAACTTTCGCTTCTAAATTCTGCCGGACGCCAGGAATTGCTTGATCGGGTGGTGGGGTCAGGGCCTGCGCAACAAGCTATGCTTAGCGCGGGGCCTGACTTCGGAAATCCATCCATTAAAAAACATTCGGGCTAAATTTATTTAAAAAAAGTGACATGTAACAATATTCACAACAAGGCAAACAACACTCGACATATAATTATCAACCCTCCCCCACATAATTTACAGTTGCAACTTATAGAGCTTAGAGCTTGGTCCGTCCTGCCCACTGTCACCGTCCTGAGGCAGCGGCAGCGCGTTAACCGGCCGGCTCTGCCCAGAGTAGCTCTGCCGCTCTCGCCGGTACACAGCATTGTCCCGGTCCAATGCAGCCCGCAGCGGGCCGGGAAGCGCCGTCAGCGCAGGCGGCCGCCCACCGGCCGCCGCCGCCCCCGCCAGCTGGTACAGCAGTGTGTAGGCGGCATCAGAAGATTGCCGTGGTCGGCCAAGCGCGGCCGCCGCTGTCACCGGCGTCGCTGAGGTATCGTCCAGCCGCCACCAGCCGCCGTCAACGCCGTCCGGGCCGGCCCCGTCGCCACCGCAGGACGCGCGGCAAAACGAAAAGTAATGACCGGCGTCCATCGAGTGACTGGCGTGAACGATGACTGCATACATGGGCTATACTGGGCGGGCTGCCGGCCGGCCAGCGACACGGCCAGACGCTCAGTCAGGCCCACCGGCGCCAGCACCTTCCGCAGCGCGCCGGTCCGCCGGTCGAACTCAAACCGTACCAGCGAGACGGCCAGGTGCGGCGGTGGTGTCAGCAGACGCAGCTGGCGGTTGGCGTCCTGCAAGCAGGCGCACCTGGCGCAGTGGTACTGGTTCTCGCCGTAGAGACGCTCCGGAGCCAGGTACATCCGCAGCAGATCCGACACTGTCATGTTCGTCGTAGGCTGCACATCAAGTGTCTCTTTAGGATCCGGGGTTGGTCCGAACTGAGGCACTGGTTTCGGACCAAACTGCGGTGCCGGTTCAGGTTCGAACTGAGGTACCGTGAGGATACTTGCTTGTGATTCCGGCTTGGCATCTATCCCTGACTGGGACTCAGGACTCGACCAAGAACCCGGATCTGGACCGCGCTGCTGTTCCTGACCTTCAGCCACCTCTGCCGGTTGGACGTCCACTTGCTTCTCGGTCTGGGTCTCTGGATTTTGCCTGGGGTCTGTCGAGGGCCTTTTCCAGCAGTCGGGCGGCAACTCAGGTCCGAACACCGGCGAACTGTCGGCTCCGCCGGTCCCGGCAGCCGTGGCCACCATTGTCAGCGGTCTGGTGAGCGCCTCAGGCAGCGCCAGGTGCAGTAAAAAAAAAAATGTCCGAATGTTTTTGAATGGATGAATTTCCGAAATCAGGCCCCGCGCTAAGCATAGCTTGTTGCGCAGGCCCTGACCCCACCACCCGATCGAGCAATTCCTGGCGTCCGGCAGAATTTAGAAGTGAAAGTTTTACGTGCCCGACATAACTGGACACGATCCGCCCCGCCCTCTGACGTCACCTGACCTTGAGTGTGACCGCTGCCACCGGCCACAGACCATCCCAGTCAGGGGCAAATAGCGAGCGCCGAAGCGACTCGAACCCGGGCTGTCACTACCGGGCGAGGTCAGAAGCCCGGCGCTCTCCCAACTGAGCTACAGGGGCGGACACGCGGTCTACGTGGCGCGACACGGAGCCGCACGTGCAGCACGTGTAGGTGGTCTCGGCGCGGCCGGTCAGCAACCGACGTACCAGACCAGACGAAGGTCTTTACCAGACGAAGGTCTTTACCAGACGAAAATTTTACGTGCCCGACATAACTGGACACGATCCGCCCCGCCCTCTGACGTCACCTGACCTTGAGTGTGACGGCTGCCACCGGCCACAGGCCATCCCAGTCAGGGGCAAATAGCGAGCGCCGAAGCGACTCGAACCCGGGCTGCCATTACCGGGCGAGGTCAGAAGCCCGGCGCTCTCCCAACTGAGCTACAGGTTCGCCACGCGGTCTACGTGGCGCGACACGGAGCCGCACGTGCAGCACGTGTAGGTGGTCTTGGCGCGGCCGGTCAGCAACCGACGTACCAGACCGGCGGGCGGCTCGGCAGGCTCCCCGGGCGGCTCCTCAACCCCGCCGTCCGCAGTACCGGCATCACCAATGTCACCAGTCCTCGGCTCATGACTAGCATCACCAGTCTCAACACCACTGTCAATAATTCGACCCTCCCTTTCAGGATCAGTCCCCGGCCGCCGGTCTGGATACAAGGAGTTCTTGAATCTCAATACAACACTTCAGGATCCCTTGTAAAAGAAGATACACGATCAGCTGACTCGATTTGTTGTCACTCTGAGGTCTTACCATTCTGTTCAAGCAGCATGCTGTCATCCCTGTCATCTAACTTAAACCAATCACAGTAAACATAACAAAGTAGCTGCGCGACAATTGGCCTATTATCTGCATGACCATGTGGCGAGCACTCCGTGAGTATATTAGTAAATACGAAATATCGGTTTGCGTGACAGCGCAAGGCCTTGGATTTGTTTGGGATTTGTTTTGTGTGTGTGTGTGTGTGTGTGTTATGGAGACGTTGAAATAAGAGGGAAGCCAATAAGAGGTTAGGTCCAATTGCCAATTGGACTCCCAATTGCCCAATAAGGATGGATGTGTGAAGTTAGCAACGTTTTCATGTCATAATCAGGTATTTAGATATTGGTGTTCCTCAAACTGACTAGAAGCTTACTGTGTCAGTGTAGAGCAGATCGATATAAAAATCATAGTGTGAAAATTAGGATTCTTCCAAGCTTGCTGGAGGGATGCACTTTGTTTTATTTGCATCTGCAAAACTCATGTTATCTTGTTCTTGTGTGATATTTTTCACTGATGTGAATGACTGGATGTGCATAGGTTGAAGGTTCAGTCTTCTTTACAAATCAATGACTGCAGACTAAAGGTCCATTTGCTGGCCACATCATAACAACCAACTTCATGGTATTAGCTGTGTTTCAGTGCTTCAGTGTCAGTGTTGTTGACAGTCCACACTGACAATAACATGAAAGTCTGGTATTTTGGAGACTGGAGTGACCAGTGATTGGACCTTAACCCTGCCTAACGTATAGGAGGATCAGATGGGGTAAACTGCCATAACCCCAGACACATCCTAACCTCAGACTTTTCATGCTATCTGAATGTAAATACGATGCACTAAAGCAGTATGTGTTAGTATTTTCTGCATTCTGAATTATGAATGATAGCATGCAAAGTCTGAGGTTAGGACATGTCAGAATATTTGACTTTTACCCTGCTTGTTTTGTTTTCAGGAGGATTTGTTGCTTGACTGATGATAGTGTTTTGTGAGAGCTGTGTACCAGTATAGCGTGATCAGAAGTTCAGAACATTGACCAATTGGTAACAGTGAGCTAGCAGGAGGAAGCTTTGGAGGAGGGTGTAGTGTTGCACTGTAGGCTGCTGGGTTTACTTGTTTCAATGGTCAACCTGACAAAGTTGGCAGTAAGTGCCCTGTGCCCGCTGCTCTGAAGCCAAGGCAGGGTATATACACAGAGTATTTGTTTTAAAGTTAAATTGTATTATTTTATAGTAATTATAGTTGCCATCCAAGCTTCAAATATAGGTGAAGTGGTTCAGGTTTAGGTTTAGGCTTGAGGTGGTAAGCTGGATTTAGACAGTCTATTCTGGGATCGCATTATGGCAGGCTTAGGACTGTTAAGGCTGAAGATTTAATTGCTAAGAAATATATAAATATTTGCTTGGCTAAAGGGTAATACTCATTTGGTATGTGCTGTTTAGTAATATTGCATGGTATTTTTTAATTTATAGAATGATGAGGTGATAGCAGAGTTGTAGAATGATCAGTAAATGAACCAAGTTGATAACTTTCGGAACTCTGAAGTGCAAGCAGAAGAATGAGAACAAATAGCTTTAGAGGTGATTAGTCAGAGAGAAAATACTCCCAATTGCCCAATTGAGGCCAAAGCGTTTACATTATGGATATTGACTCAGTAAAACTTCTATCTCTTCTATCTGAGAATATCATAAAATAAAACAATTTTAACTTTGATGATTCTGCTTACATGTACAATAGTTGGTCATCATACCAGTTAAATACGCCAAAGAGCTTAGGCTAACCAACAAATTAGAGAAACTTTTTATTATTTTCATTACCTCTAACCAGTTCTCAAACTATGCAAGGAAGTTGAGGAAACAACAAATGCAGAGGTTCTGCTAATCATACCTATTATTAATATGTTCATGCATATGTATTGCATATCTGGTGGGATACGCTGTATCTGGTGGGAGGATACGCTGCTGTTTTGTACATGCTCATTCAGTGTCCCAAAATGTGTCAATTTGAGTGGGAAATGACACCGAAATGTGAATATATTTTCCACTCTCACTCACCATTTTAGGAGAGAATTTTCCACTCCCAAATTATGAATTGTGATATTGATTCTGACATAAATATTGACTAAGAGTACATGATTTCAACGACAATTATTGCTTCACATATTCCAAACAGAATTCAATATTGTACCATTTTCTACATAATTTTCCACTCACATCCTTTTTTTTGCTAGAATTTTCCACTCTGACACCCAAGCACAAATGCAATTTTGGGACAGTGTGCTCATTGCTCAGCACACTGTATGATTTGCTGTATTTTCTGAACATATATGGGCATCAATCTATTGGCATATCATCATGTCTTACAAGAAGGCAGAACTAAACAAGATGTCACTCCTTTTCCAGCCAGTCTTCCCTGTGTGTATGGGTCGTCTTGGAGATCTGTATGTATGATTTACTCAGGAGATATCTTCATTTCAGCCTAACACCCTTCTGAGATCTGCTGGCCATTGGAATACATTGTCAACAGATCCTGGATTTACTCAGTGCATACCATTGTTTCAGCCTAACACCTTTCTGAGGTCAGCTGGTCCGTCAGAATGCGCTGCCACCAGATCCTGACCGGCGCCTGCAATGCCAGCACCGACTGTTTCGCCGTGGGCACCGTGTTCGGTGTACCGTTCACGGTCAGTGCTTATGACGTGTACCCTCCACGGTCAGTGACGTGTACCGTCCACGGTCAGTGACGTGTACCGTCCACGGTCAGTGACGTGTACCGTCCACGGTTAGTGACGTGTACCGTCCACGGTCAGTGCTTATGACGTGTACCATCCACGGTCAGTGACGTGTACCGTCCACGGTCAGTGACATGTACCGTCCACGGTCAGTGACGTGTACCGTCCACGGTCAGTGACGTGTACCGTCCACGGTCAGTGACGTGTACCGTCCACGGTCAGTGACGTGTACCGTCCACGGTCAGTGACGTGTACCGTCCACGGTCAGTGACGTGTACCGTCCACGGTCAGTGACGTGTACCGTCCACGGTCAGTGACGTGTACCGTCCACGGTCAGTGACGTGTACCGTCAACGGTTAGTGACGTGTACCGTCCACGGTCAGTGCTTATGACGTGTACCGTCCACGGTCAGTGACGTGTACCGTCCACGGTCAGTGACGTGTACCGTCCACGGTCAGTGACATGTACCGTCCACGGTCAGTGACGTGTACCGTCCACGGTCAGTGACGTGTACCGTCCACGGTCAGTGACGTGTACCGACCACGGTCAGTGACGTGTACCGTCCACGGTCAGTGACGTGTACCGTCCACGGTCAGTGACGTGTACCGTCCACGGTCAGTGACGTGTACCGTCCACGGTTAGTGACGTGTACCGTCCACGGTCAGTGCTTATGACGTGTACCGTCCACGGTCAGTGCTTATGACGTGTACCGTCCACGGTCAGTGACGTGTACCGTCCACGGTCAGTGACGTGTACCGTCCACGGTCAGTGACGTGTACCGTCCACGGTCAGTGCTTATGACGTGTACCCTCCACGGTCAGTGCTTATGACGAGTACCGTCCATGGTCAGTGCTTATGACGTGTACCGTCCACGGTCAGTGCTTATGACGAGTACCGTCCATGGTCAGTGCTTATGACGTGTACCGTCCACGGTCAGTGCTTATGACGTGTACCGTCCATGGTCAGTGCTTATGACGAGTACCGTCCACGGTCAGTGCTTATGACGTGTACCGTCCACTGTCAGTGCTTATGACGTGTACCGTCCACGGCCAGTGCTTATGACGTGTATCGTCCATGGTCAGTGCTTATGACGTGTACCGTCCACGGTCAGTGCTTATGACGTGTACCGTCCACGGTCAGTGTTTATGACGTGTACCGTCCACGGCCAGTGCTTATGACGTGTATCGTCCATGGTCAGTGCTTATGACGTGTACCGTCCATGGTCAGTGCTTATGACGTGTACCGTCCACGGTCAGTGCTTATGACGTGTACCGTCCATGGTCAGTGCTTATGACGTGTACCGTCCACGGCCAGTGCTTATGACGTGTATCGTCCATGGTCAGTGCTTATGACGTGTACCGTCCACGGCCAGTGCTTATGACGTGTATCGTCCACGGTCAGTGCTTATGACGTGTACCGTCCATGGTCAGTGCTTATGACGTGTACCGTCCACTGTCAGTGCTTATGACGTGTACCGTCCACGGTCAGTGCTTATGATGTGTACCGTCCACGGTCAGTGTTTATGACGTGTACCGTCCACGGCCAGTGCTTATGACGTGTATCGTCCACGGTCAGTGCTTATGACGTGTATCGTCCACGGTCAGTGCTTATGACGTGCACCGTCCACGGTCAGTGCTTATGACGTGTGCCGTCCACGGTCAGTGCTTATGACGTGTACCGTCCATGGTCAGTGCTTATGACGTGTACCGTCCACGGTCAGTGCTTATGACGTGTATCGTCCACGGTCAGTGCTTACAACATTCACCATCGGTGCTTTTAGGGTGTACCCCAGACGATCTGAGTCTGCGGTGACGCGAGGGCTTCTTCTGGCCAGGTTGAGTGCCAGCCAACAGTCAGTTCATGTGATGTGGAGTTGAGAGCCAGTTATTTGACGGTAAATGGTCAATTTTCGGCCAATGGTCATGACTGGTGTTATGAAGTTAGCAGTCAGTGTCCTGTTGACGTGGAATTAACAGTCAGCTCTTGTGACGTGAAGTTAACGTTCGGATCTGGTGACGTGAAGTTAAGAAGTTGGCGACACCCCGAACATCTGGTAGTGATCGTACTCAAAATGTAGTATCATGATTTTCCTGGTCAACTCGTGACCGTTTTGAGCGCGCGCCGTCTGCGTATCCGCAGGTGTACGCCACCGGCTGTGACCTGGTCATCATGGACCAGAACTTCGAGCGTGTGCAGATCATCCCGGGTGTCAACTATGACCAGGTCCAGATCAGCTGCGTCGACTGCAGCGCCGACTGCGGCAGGATCGCCGCCGCATACAGCAACCGGGTGTGCATCTTCGCGCCGGTGCCGCACCGCGCCGCCCCCGGCGGCAACGGGCCCACCAGCGTGAGTACCTGGCGGCGACGGGCCCACCAGCGTGAGTACCCGGCGGCGACGGGCCCACCAGCGTGAGGACCCGGCGGCAACGGGCCCACCAGCGTGAGGACCCGGCGGCAACGGGCCCACCAGCGTGAGTACCCGGCGGCAACGGGCCCACCAGCGTGAGTTCCCGGACGAGCGGAGGGCCCACCAGCGTGAGTACCCGGCAGCAACGGGCCCACCAGCGTGAGTACCTGGACGAGCGGAGGGCCCACCAGCGTGAGTACCCGGCGGCAACGGGCCCACCAGCGTGAGTACCCGGACGAGCGGAGGGCCCACCAGCGTGAGCACCTGGACGAGCGGAATGCAGGTGGAGGACGGGCGGGCAGCCTCTGAGTTCTGACAGGTGACAATGACAGTTTTGTTGTGTGTTGTCTCCCTGCCAGCTGCTGAAAACTGACATCTGTTGTGTGTTGTCTCCCTGCCAGCTGCTGAAAACTGACATCTGTTGTGTGTTGTCTCCCTGCCAGCTGCTGAAAACTGACATCTGTTGTGTGTTGTCTCCCTGCCAGCTGCTGAAAACTGACATATTCTGTTGTGTGTTGTCTCCCTGCCAGCTGCTGAAAACTGACATATTCTGTTGTGTGTTATTCCTCTGCCAGCTGCTGAAAACTGACATCTGTTGTGTGTTATTCCTCTGACAGCTGCTGAAAACTGACATCTGTTGTATGTTATTCCTCTGACAGCTGCTGCAGGCTCGCTGGGAGCTGCAGGACACAATCCGCGCCAACTGCGCCATTCACAACCTGTCCTGGAACCTGGAGGGCACGCACCTTCTGACCGGCGGCGACTTCCTGCAGATGTGGGTCAAAAAGGCCCGGCAGGAGGAGCCAGGTGAGCCGCTCAGGCTGGGCCCTGACAACAGCGGGCGGCTGGTGGTAGCAGCAGGGGGAGCACGGGGGACGGCTATGATAGCATCAGCAGGGCAAATGGCGGCTGGGCTGCTCGTATGTCGGACGTGTTTTTTTTAGCGCTGTGGACTGATGGTGTTTGACAAGTACGGTAATGCGCGTCATTTGTCCGCCGCTACCAGCAGCTGATCGTGAGCTGCTGGTAGTGGGTTGGTTGAACGGTACAGAGTACAGACCATGCGGGTAGTTTTAATTTGTATTGGTAAACTGGTCTCAGATCTCAGGTTTCCTCAGATCTCTCTCGACATTAGTGTACTGAATACCATCTCAGTTTAGTGAACTTAATTCACAATTTAAGTTGTCTCGAAATTAAGCATCTATATCATTGTTTTTCCGTCTCCCCTCTGGCGTGTGACGCCGTCTCTGACGTGTGACGCCGTCTCTGACGTGTGACGCCGTCTCTGGCGTGTGACGCCGTCTCTGGCGTGTGACGCCGTCTCTGACGTGTGACGCCGTCTCTGACGTGTGACGCTGTCTCTGGCGTGCAGGTGAGTCGCGGCGTGTCAAGTTCGCCGTCGGTGAGGAGGCCGAGCACACGGCCGACCACGTCTGGGAGTGTCTGTGGCGGGTGCGCACCGCCGAGCCGGTACACTACATGGCCTTCTCCCGGGACGGCACGCTGTTCGCCACGGCCGGCCTCGGAGACCAGATCGTCAAGGTCTGGTACGAGAAGAAACAAGGTGAGAGGACGGTGACGGCCAGCCGGCAGACCGGCGCCGACCGGCCGGGGAAGACCGAGCAGGTGGCATGAAGTGACGGCGGATTTTCGGTACTTTAGCTGTTGAGTAAAGTTATGTTTAATTAATGTTAGTTGGTGGATGTCACTGGGGGTTGAAATCACAAGCCGGGATATAGTTAACGAGTAAGATACGGTTAGTTTGTTGTTGTTGATGTCGTTGGAGATTAAAGGGAATGTTTCACCTTTTTGAAAGTTGTCAAATATACGTTGGTTGTAGTCGAAAATATGAAGTAAGTGCCGCTCAAAACGATAGTGATATTTTTTATCTCGAAAAGTCACTTAACATTATACAAATTAAGGTTTTAAATTTGGGATGATGATGTCATTATTGAGCTATAGACCGCCGCTGATTGGCTGACGAAGTGGGATTGGCTGACCAGTGACCAAGTGGCTGTCAGCCATTCAGCGGCGGCACTAGCCTAGACCCCATTTTGGAAATTTTGCAAATAAGAAATTCAATTGCTTAAAAACGGCTTAAATTGCTTAAAAAATTGCTTAAAATTAAGTTTTGGAGAAAATGCCCTTAGTATTTTCGACATTTCAATAACGGCCAAATATAATGGATATCTCAGTTCAAAACTAATACAAAGGTGAAACATTCCCTTTAACCCTCGCCCGGGTAGGGCAAAATCACTACGTGTTCGGGTAGGGGGTAGGGGTTGGTACGACCCCCCCCCCCCCTTAGCGTTTCGCCCCTAATTGAGCTGGAGCTTCGATTCAAAGACGAGTGTGTTTGTTGTGACGAGAGGAAGCCGCTGATTCCCGATTGTAAGGTCTTGGGTCATTAGGTGACCTCCGAGGTCATGTGAATGACCCAAATGTCATCAAAATTAAAAATGCGTATAAATTGAATTTTATCGAGCTAGAAGCGTTAATGAGCAAATCATAATGCTTAATGGGTGCCAAATTCGTAATCAGCCTCACAAAATGTCCTAAAAACTGCCAAATTCCAAAAAGGTCATATCAGGTCATCTGAGGTCAGTGACCTCGGTTGACCTGTGTAAGCGCATGACCCCAGTGGAACATATAATTATGTAAAATGGATCCCAAATTTGAAATCAGCGTCGCAAAATGTCCTAGAAACCGCCAGAAGCCCAAAAAAGTAATCTGAGGTCATCGGAGGTCACAAGCTCAGTAGAAGCCACAACTGTCACCTGGAAACACCTGTGCATATGCTCCAGAACAACAAACACTCGAAAACTGTAGAAGTCACAAGCATCGATACTGCGGGACGCCAGTTGCGCCTGACATGACTTTGAGAAACAGGTCATAGGTCACGGGTCATGTGGGTTAGAAGTTCAAAATTTTCAGAATATGTGGTAAGTATTTCAAAAGTAGGGTACTGAAAGTTGCATCAAAATCAGTTCGAAACTACGCGAGTTATTCCAGAAAAACCGAGGGGGGGGGGGGGGGGTGGCATCCACCCCCTACCCGGGCGAGGGTTAAGGCTAGCAGGGATAGCGTATGATTATCAACGCAATTAGTCTTTTGAGTCGGCTCCTGAGTATCGACCGGACCCCGTCCGTTGTCTGTTGGTGCGTTTTGCCTGACTATGTCCACTGTGTGTCTCAGCGCACCTGTCTCGCCGCTCGGCCTCCACCTGGACCGACTGGGAGACGGTGACGTACGACTTCATCTACCTGGCGCACCCGCTGCCGGTCACCGGCCTCCAGTGGCGACACACCAGCCGCTTCATGCACCGGTGAGGGCACGGCACGGCACGGCACGGCACGGCACGGCACGGCACGGCACGGCACGGCACGGCACGGCACGGGACGGGACGGGACGGGACGGGACGGGACGGGACGGGACGGGACGGGACGGGACGGGACGGGACGGGACGGGACGGGACGGGACGGGACGGGACGGGACGGGACGGGACGGGACGGGACGGGACGGGACGGGACGGAGGCCTGGTGAAGGCGGGCGAGGGCGGGTCAGGACGGGACGGGGCTCTGGTGAGGGTAGGGCGGGACGGGACTGTAGGGGGAATGTAATGTAACGGGACGAGACGGGCGACGAGACTCTGATATTAAAGGTACGAGGCAGGGCTCTGGTGACGTTAAGTGCTACATGTGGAGTGCCGTCTGCTTTCACATCGGTCTTGTGGCGCAATGGATAACGCGTCTGACTACGGATCAGAAGATTCCAGGTTCGAATCCTGGCAAGATCGCGAACTTTTGGGTGCAGGAAGGGATGCACTGTGCTCAGTGCCGCGATGGTGGTTATTTTATGTCAGCATTTCGTAGCTCAGGTATCGCCAGGATAGGACTTCCAACAGTTTTTGCCCCTACTGTGCATTAATGTGTTCATTGGCTACCTACGTATGTTTCATTCCAAGTTGAGGTTCTGTTTTCCTTTATGGCATCTCCGTTGGCCTGAGCGTTCCCGATGGCTTACAACCGTAGCAACTCCAGTGCCCCTCTGAGCTGACCACTGCCCCCCCCCCCCGCCCCCCCCCCCCCACTTAATCGATGCCAGCCTGACCTGCGCCCTGTGCCTCGTCTCGACAGCGGCGCCGTGGCCAACATGCTGGTGACCTCGTGCCAGGACAACATCTGCCGGGTGTGGGTGGAGACGACTCGAGTCCCCGACGACGGCATGGTCGACATGGGCTGGCTCTCGGCCACCTCTCACGACAACATGTACCTGCCCAGGAAACACAAACAGCACAAGGTGCTGCACAAGTTCAAACACATGCGGTGAGTGGACGGCCGCGGGGTGGCGGGGTGGTCGTGTCGACTGCGTGGGGTGATATGAATGTGACCGTGTGACGTGTCGACTGTGTGGGGTGATGTGAGTGTGACCGTGTGACGTGTCGACTGTGTGGGGTGATGTGAGTGTGACCGTGTGACGTGTCGACTGTGTGGGGTGATGTGAGTGTGACCGTGTGACGTGTCGACTGCGTGGGGTGATATGAATGTGACCGTGTGACGTGTCGACTGTGTGGGGTGATGTGAGTGTGACCGTGTGACGTGTCGACTGTGTGGGGTGATGTGAGTGTGACCGTGTGACGTGTCGACTGTGTGGGGTGATGTGAGTGTGACCGTGTGACGTGTCGACTGCGTGGGGTGATATGAATGTGACCGTGTGACGTGTCGACTGTGTGGGGTGATGTGAGTGTGACCGTGTGACGTGTCGACTGTGTGGGGTGATATGAATGTGACCGTGTGACGTGTCGACTGTTTGTGGTGATGTGAGTGTGACCGTGTGACCTGTCGACTGTGTGGGGTGATGTGAGTGTGACCGTGTGACCTGTCGACTGTTTGGGGTGATGTGAGTGTGACCGTGTGACCTGTCGACTGTGTGGGGTGATGTGAGTGTGACCGTGTGACGTGTCGACCGCGTGGGGTGATGTGAGTGTGACCGTGTGACGTGTCGACTGTGTGGGGTGATGTGAGTGTGACCGTGTGACGTGTCGACTGCGTGGGGTGTTGTGAGTGTGACCGTGTGACCTGTCGACTGTTTGGGGTGATGTGAGTGTGACCGTGTGACCTGTCGACTGTTTGGGGTGATGTGAGTGTGACCGTGTGACCTGTCGACTGTTTGGGGTGATGTGAGTGTGACCGTGTGACCTGTCGACTGTGTGGGGTGATGTGAGTGTGACCGTGTGACGTGTCGACTGTGTGGGGTGATGTGAGTGTGACCGTGTGACGTGTCGACTGTGTGGGGTGATGTGAGTGTGACCGTGTGACGTGTCGACTGTGTGGGGTGATGTGAGTGTGACCGTGTGACGTGTCGACTGTGTGGGGTGATGTGAGTGTGACCGTGTGACGTGTCGACTGTGTGGGGTGATGTGAGTGTGACCGTGTGACGTGTCGACTGTGTGGGGTGATGTGAGTGTGACCGTGTGACGTGTCGACTGTGTGGGGTGATGTGAGTGTGACCGTGTGACGTGTCGACTGTGTGGGGTGATGTGAGTGTGACCGTGTGACGTGTCGACCGCGTGGGGTGATGTGAGTGTGACCGTGTGACGGGGTGACCGTATGACGATGCGATGACGTCATGATATGATGGTAAGTGCGGGTGACGACTGCGTTAGAGTGTGGAGGGATTAGTGTGTGACTGTTTTGTAGCCGAATGATCGTTTGACAACATCGTCTTGAACGACTAAATCGCTATGAGATTGATATATATCTGTTTTTAGTTTCACCATGGCAGGGCAATGTATTCGGAAAGATGAACACAACAACATTCGTTACAGCAATTGAAATGTTATCCTAGCTTCAGACAAGGTTGGTCACTGTCAGCATCGTTTGCCGTGTATCTGAACCGGCTGTGACGTCATATCACTGAACGTGTGTGGCCGGCAGGCAATGTTTCCACCTGCGTCGTCCGCGGACCAGCCAGCAGCCCGACTGGCGGCTGCTGGACGCCATGGCTACCGAGGAGGCGGCCGGTGTACCGCGCTCCGCTCTGCAGACGCTGCACTTCCACCTGGCGGCCAGCATCAGCGCAGAGTCCGGTCAGTCATTCAGCCGTCACACTGCCGTCACAGTCGTCACAGTCGTCACAGTCGTCACGGCCGTCACAACCGTAAGCCGTCACATCCGTCACATCCGTCACAACCGTCAGCCGTCACATCCGTCACAGCCGACTCAGTCGTCACAGCCGTCACAGCCCTCACGTCACAGCCGTCACAGCCGTCACAGCCGTCACATCACAGCCGTCACAGTCGTCACAGTCGTCACAGCCGTCACAGTCGTCACGGCCGTCACAGCCGTCACAACCGTCAGCCGTCACATCCGTCACAGCCGACTCAGTCGTCACAGCCGTCACAGCCGTCACAGCCCTCACGTCACAGCCGTCACAGCCGTCACAATCGTCACAATCAGGTCACAGATCACATCCGTCACAGCCGTCACATCACAGCCGTCACAGCCGTCACAGTCGTCACAGTCGTCACAGCCGTCAAAGTCGTCACATCCTTCACAGCCGTCATGGCCGTCACAGCCGTCACAACCGTCACAACCGTCACAGCAGTCACAACCGTCACAGCCGAATCAGCCGTCACAGCCGTCACATCACAGCCGTCACAGCCGTCACACTCAGGTCACATATCACAACCGTCACAGCCGTCACAGCCGTCACAGCCGTCACAGCCGTCACAGCCGTCACAGCCGTCACAGCCGTCACGGCAGTCACAACCGTTAGCCGTCACAGTCGTCACAGCCGACTCAGTCGTCACAGCCGTCACAGCCGTCACAGCCGTCACATCCGTCACAGCCGTCACAGCCGTCACGGCCGTCACGGCCGTCACGGCAGTCACAACCGTTAGCCGTCACAGTTGTCACAGCCGACTCATTCGTCACAGCCGTCACAGCCGACTCAGTCGTCACAGCGTCACAGCCGTCACAATCAGGTCACAGATCACAACCATCACAGCAGTCACAGCCGTCACAGCCGTTACACTCAGGTCACAGATCACAGCCGTCACAGCCGTTACACTCAGGTCACAGATCACAGCCGTCACAGCCGTCAAAGGGCACAGGTCACGTCACAGGTCACAGGTCACAGGTCACGGGTCGTGGGTCACTAGTTACAGGTCACAGGCCACGAGCCATAAGCCATGAGCCACGAGCCATGAGCCATGAGCCAGCCATGAGCCATGAGCCAGCCATGAGCCATGAGCCAGCCATGAGCCAGCCATGAGCCATGAGCCATGAACCATGAGCCATGAGCCATGAACCATGAGCCATGAACCATGAGCCATGAACCATGAACCATGAACCATGAACCATGAACCATGAACCATGAACCATGAACCATGCGTCACGTGTCTCAGGTCACGGGCGAGACCGCGGCTACCGTCAGGGTCTGGGGTCAGCAAGACGAATGATGTTAGGGCTTTGGTCAGTGGTCCTGTGGCGCAATGGATAACGCGTCTGACTACGGGTCGGAAGATTCGAGAATCAAATCTCAACAGGCAGGTGCCGGCAAAACGTTCGATCTTGCCAGGATTCGAACCTGGAATCTTCTGATCCGTAGTCAGACGCGTTATCCATTGCGCCACAAGACCGCTGAAAATTGCCTGCTCACCTCTTGTCCAGATAAGACGGAACACCGCGGCTGGTTAGGTGTTTTGGATGTCTGTTACACAATTAAGTTGTATTAAATTGTTCATGATCTCTTTTCTCGAATCCGTCAAACGGGAGTACGTCCTGAGCGCTGCATGCTTCATCGTATAAATCAAGCCATTTTTGATCAATAATTATTTTTGTTCATTTCGACGTTTGCATGTGCCACGCGCTGTGGTATCACCCCTATCAGAACGCACCATACCAAAATCAAAATTGATTTGATGGTCCTATCCAATGGTGAAAACCCGATCTCAATCGGAGCAGTGGTTGCAAAGTTATTAGCTTCCGAAAACCGTCTGTACGGCCGTGTCGGGCCGTGTCGGGCCGTGTCGGGCCGTGTCGGGCCGTGTCGGGCCGTGTCAAAACTCAAATGTAAATTTGTTACCGTGCGGGCGCGAAGCGCCCGTGAGGTTTCTCGTCAACTTACTAGACAAATTTACATTTGACCCGGCCCGACCCGACCCGGCCATACAGACGGTTTTCGGAAGCTAATAACTTTGCAACCACTGCTCCGATTGAGATTGGGTTTTCACCATTGGATAGTATTCAGTATTCAGTTGACTTCGGGCGTCATGAAGATAGGTGCAGGCACCTGACTTGCTCGCTCTGGTCTCGCTCATGATCAGTTAGGGCCATGTTGTCAATTATATAATTGTGGGACAATGCACATATGCATGCTTCCCACTCTTTCCTAGGCGTGGAGGTACATCTCCCGCTTCCAGTGTCCATCGAGTCCGCTCTTGAATAGGTTGAGAGTATCAGCGGTGACTATGTTCTCTGGCAGGGCATTCCAGTCGTTGATCGATCTGATGCTCCAGTGGTTTTTCCTTATCCTGGTTTGGGCATGAGGCTTCGCGATCTTGAGTGGATGTCCCCTGGTGGTTCTGGAAGTTGGTTCCTGGAAGAACGCTTCACGAGGCATGTCCAGCTGGCCGTGCATCACCTGGTAGACGAGGATGACGTCCCCCCTGAGCCTCCGGTACTGCAGCGATGGCAGGCGTAGTGCTTCCAGGCGCTCTCCGTAGGGCAGCTGGCGCACCTCTGGTATCAGCCGTGTTGTTCGACGCTGCACCCGCTCGACGAGTCGCTGATCTTCCTTGTTGTGCGGGCCCCAGACAGCGTTGCCATATTCTAGATGAGGCCGAACCAGAGTTTTGTACTGCAGCGGCAGCGTGTGTGCGTCAATGTTCTCGAAGGATTGTCGAATGGCTCCCAAGACTCGATTTGCTCTGGACACCGCCTCTGCCGCCTGTTTTCTGAACTTTAGGTCTTCATTCACTACCACACCTAGGCCCCTCTCCTCTTCCACTTGTATGAGTTCGGTGCTCCTCAAGGTGTAGGCGTGTCTAGGATTGGCGGGACCTAGGTGGACAGTCTTGCACTTCTTCGTGTTGAAAGACATCATCCACTCGATTGTCCACCGTCCCAGGGCGTTCAAGTCAGCTTGCAGTTGGTCCTTTCCAGTTTGGCTGTGCACAGTAGAGTACAACTTCCTTGCCGAGAACAGATCAGCCGAGAACAGATCCTTGTGGTATTCCACTGACAACTGGTGCCCAGTCTGACTTTGTGCCGTTTACGATCACCCTCTGTCTTCTTCCCAGTAGAAATGTATGCACCCAGAGTAGCATGTTCTCCCTGATTCCCATGTCATGTATTTTCCTGAGGAGTCGTTGATGTGGAACAGAGTCAAACGCCTTAAGAAAATAAAGATACATTACGTCCACGGGGAGTCCATCTTCAATTTGCCGACTCCAGTCTTCGATACAAGTTAACAGTTGGGAGACACACGATCGTTTTGCCACAAAGCCGTGCTGCGCTGTGTTAAGTTGTCCCGTGACTTGCATGTGCTCCATAATTCTATCCCGAACGAGTGACACGCAAATCTTACAGAGCACAGAGGTAAGGCTCACTGGTCTGTAATTGGCTGCATTTTGCTTGCTTCCTTTTTTAAATATTGGCACCACCTCTCCAACTTTCCAGTCTTCCGGAGCAGTGTTTTCCACCAGTGATTTCTGGAAAAGCGTGCATAGTGGGATGCTGAGCGGTGTGGCAAGATCGTGGAGGATTTTTGGATGAAATCCATCAGGTCCGGGTGAAGATGCTGGACGGAGTCTTTTAAGTTTCGCCTCAGCTTGGGCTGGGGTGACTTCTATGTTTTCGAGCATCGGGCCCTCCCACCTGTAAGGCAGAGAAGGAATCCTTGAGCAGTCTTCGTCGGTGTACACGCTTGCGAAGAAACGACTTAGCACCTCGGCCTTCTCGCCGTCAGTGGTTGCCTCTGCCTCTGTTCCGTCCTGCTTCTTGAGGTTAGCGACTCCGGATTTGGTTTTGGTGCGGCTGTTTGCATAGCGCCAGAACGCCTTTGGGTTTGCTTTTATATCCCCTGCTAATTTTTTCTCGAAATTTCGTCTGAGCTCTCTGGCCAGTCGTCTGAGGTCATTCCTGGTCCTGACGAAGCGCTGGTGGTTCGCGGGCCCCGGGTTTCTCGCGTACACTCTCCTTAGCTTCTGTTTCTTTTTCCTTAGTGCCATTGCTTGCCGTGTCATGTAGATATTCTTCCTTTTAGCTAGCGGACGGAGGATTGGAACGCATCGTTCGATGGCCTGGCGCAGATGACCACAGAAGAACTCGTAGTACGCACTGACGTTGAGGTTGTCAGCCTCCTCCCACGGCACATTGCACAGCATGTCCGTCATACGGCTGATGTCGGCCTTGTGGAGGGCGCGCTTCTCAATTTTGCTCGGCTCCACCGAAGAGTAGCACTCTAGCTTGAAATCTAGCAACACATGGCCAGTGGTCACTACTGCCGAGACCTGGGCGGGTCCTGGGGTCTCTGACCATTTCCTCCTCGTTGGTGAAGACGAGGTCCAGGGTGCTGGGCGCAGTGCCATGTTTATGATTTGATGGACCCGATGGATAGGTCAATCAAATCAATTTTGTTTTTGGTATGGTGCGTTCTGATAGAGGTGGTACCACAGCGCGTGGCAGTTGGCATACGCGAACGTCGAAATGAACAAACAAAAACTTGCAAAAATGATTATTGATAAAAAATGGCTGTATTAATCTAAGCATTTATTTATACGCTGAAGCATGCAGCGCTCAGGACGTACTCCCTTTTGGCGGATTTGAGAAAGGAGATCATGAATAGTTTAATGCAACTTAATTTTTATGTTGGCGTGCATTGATGCCTGGCAATTTTTCTGGAGGACTAGAATGACTGTGTTACTACCACGTGTGCTCCCTTACCGTTTCATATTTCAGACCTGTTTTAGCTTTACCAGGTAGAGCGCGCTCGCTCGGTCATCGCCCCAAAAAGGCGTTTTACTGGTCTAGTAAGTTGACGAGAAACCTCACGGGCGCTTCGCGCCCGCTAGGTAGTAGTGAGCGATCATGGCTCTGATACACTGTAACCACACCCCTGATGCCATTTTCCATAGCACTTGTAGGGGGTGAGGTAAACCTTATCGGATGCGTGGTCTGCTGGTGTTGACTGCTGTACTGATATTTCAAATCTACACAGGCCGGCAAAACATCCGATCTTGCCAGGATTCGAACCTGGAATCTTCTGATCCGTAGTCAGACGCGTTATCCATTGCGCCACAAGACCGCTGGTGCAACTCGCCGTCGCACCTCTTGTGATAAGACGGAACAGCGTGGCTGGTTAGGTGTTTCGGATGTGTTTCACATCTCACTGATACTAAACAATGAGCGATCATGGCTCTCATGCACTGTAACCACACCACGCATGCCATTTCCACAGCCCTTGTAGGGTTTTAACCGTGTTTGGATACGTGTTCTGCTGAGACGATAACGGTGACCGTGAATTGTACTGATGTCGGCAGATATCCCACTGGTGCCGAGCATGGGCACCTCGGAGACGGGCTCCTCCATGCACTTCATGGTGCATTGGCTCAACAACAAGGAGATGACGTACACGGACGAGATGGAGCGGCTGGTGGCCGAGATGGACCGGCTGGAGCAGCAGCAGCAGGAGGCCGCCGAGCAGGGTCAGTCCAGCCGGCTGCTGCCGTGACTACGGCCTGCCTCGCAGCGACTCGCCAGAGTCAGAGTCCTGCACGCGTCCAGCAGACGCGTGCCGGGCATACCGAAACGGGAAATGACCAGCTACGACGGAAAGTAACTGGGCTTGTCCGAAAGTACTTAGGATATACCCAAAATAACTAGGACTGACGGAAAACAAAGCGGTCGCTCCCAGTCGGGTGGGACGTGCGAGGTGCTGTGTTCTCTCGGGCAGCCGATACCTTTCAGTGAAGTACAGAACTCGAGTGGTAAGGAATTCTTCGTCCGCCCGGGCTGTATGTTGTAACTACCTGCCCCCCCCCCCCCCTGTCAGAGGGGTCCACGTCAGCGGACGGCTCGGATGACGGGGTGACGCCGTCGTCGCCGGCCAGCCTGTCGGCGGTGTCGTCCTCCAACACTCTGGACGCGGCGGCGGCCGGCTGTGCCGTCTCTGACGACCTGGAGAGTCGCCTGGCCACCCTGCTGCGAGACTGGGAGCACGGCTCCGACCTGCTCTTCTCTATACATCCGGTGGACGGCAGCTTCCTCGTCTGGTGAGTCGCGATCGACTGGGAGGGGAGCTGTGGAGGCGGACGTCGGGACTGGGAGGGGAGCTGTGGGGAGACGGACGTCAGGACTGGGAAGGCGGACGTCAGGACTGGGAAGGGAGCTGTGGGGGAGGCGGACGTCAGGACTGGGAAGGGAGCTGTGGGGAGGCGGACGTCAGGACTGGGAAGGGAACTGTGGGAGGCGGACGTCAGGACTGGGAAGGGAGCTGTGGGGAGGCGGACGTCAGGACTGGGAAGGGAGCTGTGGGGAGGCGGACGTCAGGACTGGGAAGGGAGCTGTGGGGAGGCGGACGTCAGGACTGGGAAGGGAGCTGTGGGGAGGCGGACGTCAGGACTGGGAAGGGAACTGTGGGAGGCGGACGTCAGGACTGGGAAGGGAGCTGTGGGGAGGCGGACGTCAGGACTGGGAAGGGAGCTGTGGGGAGGCGGACGTCAGGACTGGGAAGGGAGCTGTGGGGAGGCGGACGTCAGGACTGGGGAGGCGGACGTCAGGACTGGGAAGGGAGCTGTGGGAGGCGGACGTTAGGACTGGGAGGGGAGCTGTGGGAGGCGGACGTCAGGACTGGGAAGGGAGCTGTGGGAGGCGGACGTCAGGACTGGGAGGGGAGCTGTGGGGAGGCGGACGTCAGGACTGGGAAGGGAGCTGTGGGAGGCGGACGTCAGGACTGGGAAGGGAGCTGTGGAAGGCGGACGTCAGGACTGGGAAGGGAGCTGTGGGGAGGCGGACGTCAGGACTGGGAAGGCGGACGTCAGGACTGGGAAGGGAGCTGTGTGGAGGCGGACGTCAGGACTGGGAAGGGAGCTGTGGGAGGCGGACGTCAGGACTGGGAAGGGAGCTGTGTGGAGGCGGACGTCAGGACTGGGAGGGGAGCTGTGGGGAGGCGGACGTCAGGACTGGGAAGGGAGCTGTGGGGAGGCGGACGTCAGGACTGGGAAGGGAGCTGTGGGGAGGCGGACGTCAGTACTGGGAAGGGAGCTGTGGGAGGCGGACGTCAGGACTGGGAGGGGAGCTGTGGGGAGGCGGACGTCATGACTGGGAAGGGAGCTGTGGGGAGGCGGACGTCAGGACTGGGAAGGGAGCTGTGGGGAGGCGGACGTCAGGACTGGGAAGGCGGACGTCAGGACTGGGAAGGCGGACGTCTGGACTGTGAAGGGAGCTGTGGGAGGCGGACGTCAGGACTGGGAAGGGAGCTGTGGGGAGGCGGACGTCAGGACTGGGAAGGCGGACGTCAGGACTGGGAAGGGAGCTGTGTGGAGGCGGACGTCAGGACTGGGAAGGGAGCTGTGTGGAGGCGGACGTCAGGACTGGGAAGGCGGACGTCAGGACTGGGAAGGCGGACGTCAGGACTGGGAAGGCGGACGTCAGGACTGGGAAGGCGGACGTCAGGACTGGGAAGGGAGCTGTGGGGAGGGGGACGTCAGGACTGGGAAGGGAGCTGTGGGAAGGCGGACGTCAGGACTGGGAAGGGAGCTGTGGGGAGGCGGACGTCAGGACTGGGAAGGCGGACGTCAGGACTGGGAAGGGAGCTGTGGGGAGGCGGACGTCAGGACTGGGGAGGCGGACATCAGGACTGGAAAGGGAGCTGTGGGGAGGCGGACGTCAGGACTGGGAAGGGAGCTGTGGGGAGGCGGACGTCAGGACTGGGAAGGGAGCTGTGGGGAGGCGGACGTCAGGACTGGGAAGGGAGCTGTGATGTGACGGGATCTCGGGACCAGCGCTTTGTAGCGTGTGGACTGATGCGCCGAGCGGCTGACCGGGAGGAATGGCGGTGGCCTCCTCGTCTGGTCGGCAGGGATGGAGATTGTGCTGTCGTTTTATTTCTTTAACTGATCTTATCTTACCGCTAGCGGATTTTTAATAGATCGAAGACCCAGAATGCCCGATGAAATTTCCACGGAATGCGATTGCGGGTAAACTAAATCACGTATCATAGACTGACTTAGCGGACGAAATTAATGCCCGGATTACACACCACAATGGTCGCTGTTTTACGTGCTTTCCGCGGCACGCCGCATGACCTCGCATTCCGCCGGCGTCTGACCTTCGTCCCGTCCCCGCCGCTTGTTCCAGGACGATCGACTACCTGGACGAGCACCATCCGTCGTTCCGGCAGGCGCAGGTTTCCTTCTCCTCCCGCATCCCGCAGGCGTTCCCTCTCGGAGACGCCATGACCATGTCGACCAAGCTGTGCCTGTTCGCGCCTGCCGCCGGCCACCCGGAGCCGAGCGAGTCACTCTGCCCTCCGTCGCCGCCGGCTCCCTTCCCCAGCATGGCCATGGTCAGCAAGCACGACAACGGCTCGCTCAACCTGTGGTGCATCACGTTCAGCGAGGACTCCAAGTTCAAGACGGTGCTGAACGTGGCGCACGAGCGGCGCGTGTGCGGCCATCGGTTCCGCGTTAACGACATCACCTGCCACCCGGTGCTGCCGCTGATGCTGAGCACGTCGCACCACAACCCGCAGCCGCGCTCCGGGCAGACGGCGGAGAAGCCGGCCGGCGGAGCAGGCACTCAGGTGAGAGGGGGAGGCACCACAACCCGCAGCCGCGCTCCGGGCAGACGGCGGAGAAGCCGGCCGGCGGAGCAGGCACTCAGGTGAGAGGGGGAGGCACCACAACCCGCAGCCGCGCTTCGGGCAGACGGCGGAGAAGCCGGCCGGCGGAGCAGGTACTCAGGTGAGAGGGGGAGGCACCACAACCCGCAGCCGCGCTCCGGGCAGACGGCGGAGAAGCCGGCCGGCGGAGCAGGTACTCAGGTGAGAGGGGGAGGCACCACAACCCGCAGCCGCGCTCCGGGCAGACGGCGGAGAAGCCGGCCGGCGGAGCAGGTACTCAGGTGAGAGGGGGAGGCACCACAACCCGCAGCCGCGCTCCGGGCAGACGGCGGAGAAGCCGGCCGGCGGAGCAGGTACTCAGGTGAGAGGGGGAGGCACCACAACCCGCAGCCGCGCTCCGGGCAGACGGCGGAGAAGCCGGGCGGCGGAGCAGGCACTCAGGTGAGAGGGGGGAGGCACCACAACCCGCAGCCGCGCTCCGGGCAGACGGCGGAGAAGCCGGCCGGCGGAGCAGGTAATCAGGTGAGAGGGGGAGGCAGACACCCGCAGCCGCGCTCCGGACAGACGGCGGAGAAGCCGGCCGGCGGAGCAGGCACTCAGGTGAGAGGGGGAGGCACCACAACCCGCAGCCGCGCTCCGGGCAGACGGCGGAGAAGCCGGCCGGCGGAGCAGGTACTCAGGTGAGAGGGGGAGGCAGACACCCGCAGCCGCGCTCCGGACAGACGGCGGAGAAGCCGGCCGGCGGAGCTGGTACTCAGGTGGGCTGGGGGACGGGGCTGGCAGCCACCCTGCGCTCCGCTGGGTCGCTGATATTGTGGCATAGCCTTGTTCGGTACATTGATTATCGGCGTTCTAAAAGGTTTGACATATTCTGCCATGACAACAGACAACTGTGCATAGAGGATGCGCTGGTTCGGTGGTGTTTCGATGGGTATTTCCTTTTTATATCCTCCTCCAAGTCAGTTCATGATTAGGTACTGCGGCCCATCTCTACAAGACAAATGGCAACAAGTGTGGGATGGAGCAGGCATAAATAAGCTATGGGAAATACAGCCCAGCCTGGGCGTCTGGCACTCCAGTTCTCGCAAAGTTAGGAGGGAGGAAGTTTTCTTTGTAGGCGTTCTTGTAGGCTTTGTAGGCTTTGTAGGCTTTGTAGGCTTTGTAGGTTGTAGGTTGTAGGTTGACATCGGTCACACCTATGCAACTCACGGCTATCTAGTGTGTTATGACAGCAGGCCAATCTGTCCTCGCTGTGGGTCTATACTCTCCGTAAAACATATGCTGGTTGTATGTCCGCTCCTCGCTGCTGAACAATCGCGCATCTTCGTCCAGGTTTCCTCTCCACTAACTTTGTGTCAGCTTTTAGGGGACGATTCAGCAGCTATTCAGACAGATCGATTGTTTGCCTTCATCTCAGCGATCGGAATATCTATAGTATATACACCATAGTGACAAGATAACTTCGTTATGGGCGCCAAGTGACCATAAGTAGTATGTGCGCCCAAAAACCCCAATCATCATCATCTGATCGGGCCATTCCTGCTATTTGCTGGAGTATTCGGGTATAAATTCCGACTCTGACCCCGCTTGCTCTGAGTCGTATTTGCTCATTTCTGTGACCCCTCTCTGTGTGCCTATCTCGGCAGACGTACACCAGTGAGCTGATCCTGTGGCGCGTGGACCCGATCGGGCCGCTGTCGCGCACCTCGGGCGGCGTCACGGAGCTCACCCGCGTCAACGTGCCCGAGATGTCGGCCTTCTCACACGTGGCCTGGGTGCCCACCCTGCTGCCAAGGTGAGCGGAGGGCCGGATCCGGCACCTAACGGCGGCACCTGCCTGGTCAGTGGGTGGCTGCCACCGGGCTGGGTGTGGCAGCTTTGTCGGATGGTTTGCCATTCGTCGGCACTCTGCAGCACATAACGTAGAGCTCATTTCAAACGAATATTTGTGTTGTTTCTATTTTTATGAAGTCAATCACTGATGCCCTTTGTATGTTGTACAGAGTGAACAATGTCATTCGCAGATAAATATTCGTGTCATTTGTATTTGTATACGGAGCGAAACATCCATAGATTCGTCCTCGCTAGTCTCCAGCCAGACGTGTCCTCGCTCACTGTTATTTTGCATAGTGTCAACTGATTCTCCCGACTCGTCTGAATGGATCGCAAGCAGTGCTGTCTGTGACCTTGTTTTCTGCACCACTCCCGGCAGCACCACGCTCGGACCGATCTGCAACTCGCCCTCGACGTGTTTCGTGGCGTCGGACGGCCGCAACCTAAACCTGTACCAGGCAGTCATAGACGCCCGCAGTCTGCTGGCAGAGATCAACAACGCCCAGAGGAAGATGAAACGAATGGTGAGAACATACCGTGCTGAAATGGGTAGCCTGTACGGGTATGCTATGGTTGGGCACAAACCCACAGAAGCAGTCGTCGCGCCCTAAAGCGTCAATAAACAAACGGAGTATGATATGTGACCTTCTGATGTGTTTCCTGTACCCGGACCTGTCCGCCGTCCTGACCCGTGACCGTGTCTTCGGCAGGGCTCCGGTCTGAGTGACCCGTCCCCCGTCCCCCGTCCCCCGCCCCCCGCCCCCCGCCCCCCGTCCCCCGTCCCCCGTCCCCCGTCCCCCGTCCCCCGTCCCCCGTCCCCCGTCCCCCGTCCCCCGTCCCCCGTCCCCCGTCCCCGTCTCCCGGTCCCCGTCCTGACCCGTGACCGTGTGTTCGGCAGGGCTCCGGTCTGAGCGACTCGTCGGACAACTCGTCGATCCCGGCGCAGCTGAAGCAGACGTCGCTGTCGGACGCGTTCCGTCTGGTGTCGCAGCAGTCGGCCTCCCGACCGGGCTGTGTGATCCACCTGGACACAATCCCGGACGTCACACACGTGAGTCGCTGTCGGACGCGTTCCCGTCTGGTGTCGCAGCAGTCGGCCTCCCGACCGGGCTGTGTGATCCACCTCGACACAATCCCGGACGTCACACACGTGAGTCGCCGGCGTCCAGACACCACACACTCACGCACTCACACGGCTCACCGGCCCCAGTCCCACGGCCAGGGACATGCTGACACCGTGTTAGCTGGCTATGGGGATAGCCGCGGTACTGCCCGAACAAGGAACTCATTCGGAGACCTTATATTGCCTTTGGTGGAGCTAACTGGGACTAGCTAGCGTGAATGTCCGATTAGTTTTATTCGTTTTTTTTTTACCAAGCAAGTCCACACTTGTTACTTTTTGCAGAGACTAATTGTGCAGTCATCCGTGAACGTGTCGTGTGTTTCTCAGTTTGTTTGTTTGTTTATTTATATATCATCGGTGGCACGTAAAGTATGTGATAGACCCAATTTCAACTGAGAGACTGAGTCGATTCCATCACTCGCCAGCCCAACATTTTGTTTCTCCTCTCAGCTACGCCATACCGACCTAGCCAGCTCACATCAGTTTTCAAGCTGACACTATAAGTGGCTTCTTCCGTCTCTCTGCCCTCTCCTGACCACGTATTCTCTGGCTACCGCGCTGTATGGACCCTGACGGCGGCGCGCTCTACCTGGCAGGACTGGGAGCACACTCAGTTCCTGCACGTGTACCAGGAGCAGCTGATCGTGGGCCGGTCCAGCGGCGCGCCGGCCGGCGGTGGCGGCTCGGGATGGTACCCGGCCGATCCGAGCTTCTCCGCCATCGTCGACCTCCACCAGACGGAGAGCTTCTCCGAGCCGTTCTACATCGTGGTGATCGAGCGCGACACGCTGGGCACCATGATCCACATGTGGCGCGTGGTGCTGTCCTCCCAGCCACTGCAGGGTCAGTACTGAGGTCACACGGGACGGGACACGCTGGCCACCATGATGACGGGGACGGGGGACGTGGTGCTGTCCTCCCAGCCACTGCAGGGTCAGTACTGAGGTCACACGGGACGGGACACGCTGGACACCATGATGACGGGGACGGGGGACGTGGTGCTGTCCTCACAGCCACTGCAGTACCGGGGTCATCCACACGACCAGGCGCTCTGCTGGGGCGGTGCAGTGGGGTCAGTCGGGGTCATTGCGCTCTGACGCAGAGGCGTCGCTCTGCTCTTATACACAGCGTCGTGGCGGTTTGTGATGTGGCAATGAGTGGGGGAAGGTGTGCATTGGGTGGCGGCCATGTCAAATAGCCCAAGGCTCGGGTGGTTAGCCGAGAGCATGTCTGTAAACTCTCCTGTTTGTAACAGACTCCTGTGTCCCGCGTGTACGTTAACAGTGACATCGAGAGAAACAGGTCACCGACTATGAACGTTTCTGCGCCCTGTTGTACTGTTGTTTGTTGGTCGTTTGGCTCCGTTTCGTGCCATGGTGGCGATAGCGGTGCGTTGTTGTTTGTTGTTTGTTGATCGTTTTGCTCCGTTTCGTGCCGCGGTGACGATAACGGTGCGTTGTTGTTTGTTGTTTGTTGGTCGTTTGGCTTCGTTTCGTGCCGCGGTGACGATAACGGTGCGTTGTTGTTTGTTGGTCGTTTGGCTCCGTTTCGTGCCATGGTGACGATAACGGTGCGTTGTTGTTTGTTGTTTGTTGATCGTTTGGCTCCGTTTCGTGCCGCGGTGACGATAACGGTGCGTTGTTGTTTGTTTGTTGGTCGTTTGGCTCCGTTTCGTGCCATGGTGGCGATAACGGTGCGTTGTTGTTTGTTGTTTGTTGATCGTTTGGCTCAGTTTCGTGCCGCGGTGAGGATAACGGTGCGTTGTTGTTTGTTGTTTGTTGATCGTTTGGCTCCGTTTCGTGCCATGGTGGCGATAACTGTGCGTTGTTGTTTGTTGTTTGTTGATCGTTTGGCTCCGTTTCGTGCCATGGTGACGATAACGGTGCGTTGTTGTTTGTTGTTTGTTGATCGTTTGGCTCCGTTTCGTGCCATGGTGACGATAACGGTGCGTTGTTGTTTGTTGTTTGTTGGTCGTTTGGCTCCGTTTCGTGCCATGGTGACGATAACGGTGCGTTGTTGTTTGTTGTTTGTTGTTTGTTGGTCGTTTGGCTCCGTTTCGTGCCATGGTGACGATAACGGTGCGTTGTTGTTTGTTGTTTGTTGATCGTTTGGCTCCGTTTCGTGCCATGGTGACGATAACGGTGCGTTGTTGTTTGTTGTTTGTTGGTCGTTTGGCTCCGTTTCGTGCCATGGTGACGATAACGGTGCGTTGTTGTTTGTTGTTTGTTGGTCGTTTGGCTCCGTTTCGTGCCATGGTGACGATAACGGTGCGTTGTTCACTGCTGGACAGGGGAAAACGGTCAGGCCGACTCTCCCGGAGACCAGCCCAGTCCAGTGCTGAAGCCGGTCTCCATCTCAACAGCCAAGGTAACATCATGTACTACCAGCCATGACTAGATAACTAGAACCTTTGGAAGTTTGTACGCTTAATTTTCTAACCAGCGTTTTGTCTTCAGTGTTTTAGTATGGTCATGAAATAACCCTGCTGTTGTGGCACTCTTACATCACATTCATCATGACCATTCACAGTTTGAGTGTATCGGTCTGCTGGTGGCTTCTCCCCGCGTCTGTGGTGGCTTCTCCCCGCGTCTGGGATGGGCTGTAGAGTGTCAGGTCTGCTGGTTGCTTCTCCCCGCGTCTGTGGTGGCTTCTCCCCGCGTCTGGGATGGGCTGTAGAGTGTCAGGTCTGCTGGTTGCTTCTCCCCGCGTCTGTGGTGGCTTCTCCCCGCGTCTGGGATGGGTTGTAGAGTGTCAGGTCTGCTGGTTGCTTCTCCCCGCGTCTGTGGTGGCTTCTCCCCGCGTCTGGGATGAGTTGTAGAGTGTCAGGTCTGCTGGTGGCTTCTCCCCGCGTCTGTGGTGGCTTCTCCCCGCGTCTGGGATGGGTTGTAGAGTGTCAGGTCTGCTGGTGGCTTCTCCCCGCGTCTGGGATGGGTTGTAGAGTGTCAGGTCTGCTGGTGGCTTCTCCCCGCGTCTGTGGTGGCTTCTCCCCGCGTCTGGGATGGGTTGTAGAGGGTCAGGTCTGCTGTTGGCTTCTCCCCGCGTCTGGGATGGGTTGTAGAGGGTCAGGTCTGCTGTTGGCTTCTCCCCGCGTCTGGGATGGGTTGTAGAGGGTCAGGTCTGCTGTTGGCTTCTCCCCGCGTCTGGGATGGGTTGTAGAGGGTCAGGTCTGCTGGTGGCTTCTCCCCGCGTCTGGGATGGGTTGTAGAGTGTCAGGTCTGCTGGTGGCTTCTCCCCGCGTCTGTGGTGGCTTCTCCCCGCGTCTGAGATGGCTTCTCCCCGCGTCTGTGGTGGCTTCTCCCCGCGTCTGGGATGGGTTGTAGAGGGTCAGGTCTGCTGGTGGCTTCTCCCCGCATCTGTGGTGGCTTCTCCCCGCGTCTGGGATGGGTTGTAGAGGGTCAGGTCTGCTGTTGGCTTCTCCCCGCGTCTGGGATGGGTTGTAGAGGGTCAGGTCTGCTGGTGGCTTCTCCCCGCGTCTGGGATGGGTTGTAGAGTGGCAGGTCTGCTGGTGGCTTCTCCCCGCGTCTGGAATGGGTTGTAGAGTGTCAG
Organism: Chirona hameri; assembly: GCA_036785665.1. Lineage (NCBI taxonomy): Eukaryota > Metazoa > Arthropoda > Thecostraca > Balanomorpha > Balanidae > Chirona > Chirona hameri. The sequence goes on from JAXIVJ010000377.1 coordinate 90,552, forward strand.
GTCTGCTGGTGGCTTCTCCCCGCGTCTGTGGTGGCTTCTCCCCGCGTCTGGGATGAGTTGTAGAGTGTCAGGTCTGCTGGTGGCTTCTCCCTGCGTCTGCTGGTGGCTTCTCCCCGCGTCTGCTGGTGGCTTCTCCCCGCGTCTGGGATGGGTTCTAGAGTGGCAGGTCTGCTGTTGGCTTCTCCCCGCGTCTGGGATGGGTTCTAGAGTGGCAGGTCTGCTGTTGGCTTCTCCCCGCGTCTGGGATGGGTTGTAGAGTGTCAGGTCTGCTGGTGGCTTCTCCCCGCGTCTGGGATGGGTTGTAGAGTGTCAGGTCTGCTGGTGGCTTCTCCCCGCGTCTGGGATGGGTTGTAGAGTGTCAGGTCTGCTGGTGGCTTCTCCCCGCGTCTGTCTGGGATGGGTTGTAGAGTGTCCGGTCTGCTGGTGGCTTCTCCCCGCGTCTGGCATGGGTTGTAGAGTGTCAGGTCTGCTGGTGGCTTCTCCCCGCGTCTGCTGGTGGCTTCTCCCCGCGTCTGGGATGGGTTCTAGAGTGGCAGGTCTGCTGTTGGCTTCTCCCCGCGTCTGGGATGGGTTGTAGAGTGTCAGGTCTGCTGGTGGCTTCTCCCCGCGTCTGTGGTGGCTTCTCTCCGCGTCTGGGATGGGTTGTAGAGTGGCAGGTCTGCTGGTGGCTTCTCCCCGCGTCTGTGGTGGCTTCTCCCCGCGTCTGGGGTGGCTTCTCCCCGCGTCTGTGGTGGCTTCTCCCCGCGTCTGAGATGGGTTGTAAAGTGTCAGGTCTGCTGTTTGCTTCTCCCGCGTCTGGGATGGGTTGTAGAGTGGCAGATCTGCTGGTGGCTTCTCCCCGCGTCTGTGGTGGCTTCTCCCCGCGTCTGTGGTGGCTTCTCCCCGCGTCTGTGGTGGCTTCTCCCCGCGTCTGGGATGGCTTCTCCCCGCGTCTGTGGTGGCTTCTCCCCGCGTCTGTGGTGGCTTCTCCCCGCGTCTGCTGGTGGCTTCTCCCCGCGTCTGGGATGGGTTGTAGAGGGTCAGGTCTGCTGGTGGCTTCTCCCCGCGTCTGTGGTGGCTTATCCCCGCGTCTGGGATGGGCTGTAGAGTGGCAGGTCTGCTGGTGGCTTCTCCCGGCGTCTGTGGTGGCTTCTCCCCGCGTCTGGGATGGGCTGTAGAGTGGCAGGTCTGCTGGTGGCTTCTCCCCGCGTCTGTGGTGGCTTATCCCCGCGTCTGGGATGGGCTGTAGAGTGGCAGGTCTGCTGGTGGCTTCTCCCCGCGTCTGTGGTGGGTTATCCCCGCGTCTGGGATGGGCTGTAGAGTGGCAGGTCTGCTGGTGGCTTCTCCCCGCGTCTGTGGTGGCTTCTCCCCGCGTCTGGGATGGGCTGTAGAGTGGCAGGTCTGCTGGTGGCTTCTCCCCGCGTCTGTGGTGGCTTCTCCCCGCGTCTGGGATGGGCTGTAGAGTGGCAGGTCTGCTGGTGGCTTCTCCCCGCGTCTGTGGTGGCTTCTCCCCGCGTCTGGGATGGGCTGTAGAGTGGCAGGTCTGCTGGTGGCTTCTCCCCGCGTCTGGGATGGGCTGTAGAGTGGCAGGTCTGCTGGTGGCTTCTCCCCGCGTCTGCTGTTGGCTTCTCCCCGCGTCTGGGATGAGTTGTAGAGTGTCAGGTCTGCTGGTGGCTTCTCCCCGCGTCTGGGATGGGCTGTAGAGTGGCAGGTCTGCTGGTGGCTTCTCCCCGCGTCTGTGGTGGCTTCTCCCCGCGTCTGGGATGGGCTGTAGAGCGTCACTGTACCGTATCCGTCGTCTGCCTGGTCTGCAGGTGTGCAGCCAGCGCCTGCCGCTGCCGGAGGGGGTGGAGGTGACGTGTGCCACACCGGCGGCCGGCCACCTCAGCTCGGCCTCCATCTACCCGGCCTGCTTTTGCCACCTACCAGGTGGTGACCGCCTGCTCCGACAACACTGTCAGGTCAGTCAGTGGACCGGGGGGTGGGGGGGGGGGGAGGCAGAGCTGTAAGAACACTGTCAGGTCAGTCCAGTGGACCGGGAGGGGGGAGGGGGGGGGCAGAGCTGTGACAACACTGTCAGGGTCAGTCAGTGGACCGGGACCGGGAGGGGGGGGGGGGGCAGAGCTGTGACAACACTGTCAGGTCAGTCAGTGTACCCGGGGGGCGTGGGGGGGGGGGGGAGGGGGGGAGGGGCAGAGGCTGTGCCCAACACTGTCAGGTCAGTCAGTGGACCGGGAGAGGGGGGGGGGGGGCAGAGCTGTGACAACACTGTCAGGTCAGTCCAGTGGACCGGGAGGGGACAGAGCTGTGACAACACTGTCAGGTCAGTCAGTGCGGCCGGGGGGGGGGGGGACGGGGCAGAGCTGTGACAACACTGTCAGGGTCACTGTAACAGCTGTCAACTGTCATTGTCGCATGTCAACAATGTCCATTGTAACAAGTGTATCGAATGTGCTGTTAACTAAGCAAGTTGGCTGTAACACAGTGTGTTATAATGCGCCTTTAATCCGGGGCAGGTTCTGGAGTTGGCTGTAACACAGTGTGTTATTATGCGCCTTTAATCCGGGGCAGGTTCTGGAGTTGGCTGTAACACAGTGTGTTTATTATGCGCCTTTAAACGGAGATCAGCGCGCCGGACGGAGGCGCCTCCAAAACGTACCAGTGGTGCGAGTGGGAGATGACCAACTCGACCAGCCGCAGCTCCGCCCTCAAACTGCCAGGTGAGACCAGCCACAGCTCCGCCCTCAAACTGCCAGGTGATACTCCGCCCTCAAACTGCCAGGTGAGACCAGCCACAGCTCCGCCCTCAAACTGCCAGGTGAGACCAGCCACAGCTCCGCCCTCAAACTGCCAGGTGATACTCCGCCCTTAAACTGCCAGGTGAGACCAGCCACAGCTCCGCCCTCAAACTGCCAGGTGAGACCAGCCACAGCTCCGCCCTCAAACTGCCAGGTGAGACCAGCCACAGCTCCGCCCTCGAACTGCCAGGTGAGACCAGCCGCAGCTCCGCCCTCAAACTTCCAGGTGAGACCAGCCACAGCTCCGCCCTCAAACTAAGGTGAGACCAGCCGCAGCTCCGCCCTCAAACTGCCAGGTGAGACCAGCCACAGCCCCGCCCTCAAACTAAGGTGAGACTAGCCGCAACTCCGCCCTCAAACTGCCAGGTGAGACCAGCCACAGCTCCGCCCTCAAACTGCCAGGTGAGACCAGCCGCAGCTCCGCCCTCAAACTGCCAGGTGAGACCAGCCACAGCTCCGCCCCCAAACTACCAGGTGAGACCAGCCGCAGCTCCGCCCTCAAACTAAGGTGAGACTAGCCGCAGTTCCGCCCTCAAACTGCCAGGTGAGATGACGATTGACCAACCTGACCAGTTCTGCCGTCGGCTCAAACTGCACTGGTCGTTTCACACGTTCGGTACTGTTTAGCAGTATTTGGCAATGGCTCGCAGAGGAACATACAACGCCTTGACAAAATTCTAAATTTTGCCCTTCGTGTCATATCTGGCAAACGCAAATTTGATCACATCTCTGACGTGCGAGCTGAGCTTGGCTGGCCCACTGCCCAGCAGCTATACAGAGAGCACTCCCTAAATCTACTACACAAAATTCGAAACACCGGGGAACCACAGGCTCTTGCTTCCCAGCTTCATGTCAATTCTGATCTCCGCTCCCGCTCTACGCGACAGAACTCTGACCTGGCCCTTCCACGCGTGAGGACAGAGGCTGGCAAGCGCCGATTTCTATATCATGTTGTGCAAAATTACAATGAGCTGCCTTTAGCGACACGTCACTCAGCCATGCCCGCATTCAAAAGAGCGATACAGAACATGCCTCAACCAGAGTAGCCTGATGTATATAACGTAATGTGCGTGTGAGAGCATTGCAGTGTATGTGATGTAATGTGTATGTGAGAGTATTGAAGTATGTGCTGTATGGGAGTATGTGCTGTAGTGAAACTGTCTTCATTTTATATTAGGATGAGTGTATCATTCGTGTTGTCCATGCTTGTATGTGGCTCCGTAATAGCCCGCTTCGGCGTGGATGGGGTCCAACGTCAAATACAAATACAAATACAAATACTGTCAGACAGTCGAGCCTGTCAGGCAGCCTGCCAGGCAGCCTGCCAGGCAGCCGTGGTGGCTGTGTCGAGATTAGCTCAGCGTAAGATTCGTATCGTATTAATAGCCTCCAGTCGTGTTTTGGGATCGACAATGGTTTGCTAGCACTGTTTGATGACTGGGACTGGTTTGCCGTGACTGTCCGCCCCTGACCATCCCGCCCCCGCCCCCGCCCCCACCCCGCCCCGCCCCTGCTTCTGACCGCCCTCCCTGCTTCTGACCGCCCTCCCTGCTTCTGACCGCCCTGCCCCGCCTCTGACCACCCTGCCCCGCCTCTGACCGCCCCGCCCCTCCGCAGGCATCCCGCTGACGGTAAGCGTGGCATACAGCGCGCGGGTGTCATGCGCCTACAAGATCGGCCGCTCCTTCACCAGGAAGGAACACGAGCGCGGCGCCCGCTACATCAACCTCGGCGTGGTCATCTACGAGTGCGAGTCGAGCGGAGGTGAGCTGTGGGGCCGGCGACCGTGGGCAGGCACTGTGGGCATGTACCGTGGGCAGGCACCGTGGGCATGCACCGTGGGAGGCACCGTGGGCAGGCACCGTGGGAGGTACCGTGGACAGGCACCGTGGGCAGGCACCGTGGGGAGGCACCGTGGGCAGGCACCGTGGACATGCACCGTGTACAGGCACCGTGGGCAGGCACCGTAGACAGGCACCGTGGGCAGGCACCGTGGGCAGGCACCGTGGGCAGGCACCGTGGGCAGGCACCGTGGGCAGGCACCGTGGGCAGGCACCGTGGGCAGGCACCGTGGGCAGGCACCGTGGGCAGGCACCGTGGGCAGGCACCGTGGGCAGGCACCGTGGGCAGGCACCGTGGGCAGGCACCGTGGGCATGCACCGTGGGCAGGCACCGTGTGCAGGCACCGTGGGCAGGCACCGTGGGCAGGCACCGTGGGCAGGCACCGTGGGCAGGCACCGTGGGCATGCACCGTGGGCATGCACCGTGGGCAGGCACCGTGGGCATGCACCGTGGGCATGCACCGTGGGCAGGCACCGTGGGCAGGCACCGTGGGCAGGCACCATGGGCAGGCACCATGGGCAGGCATCGTGGGCAGGCACCGTGGGCAGGCACCGTGGGCAGGCACCGTGGGGAGGCACCGTGGGCAGGCACCGTGGGCAGGCACCGTGGGCATGCACCGTGGGCAGGCACCGTGGGCAGGCGCCGTGGGTCGGCTGGTTTGGTCTGGTGGGGTGGTGATTGGCGGCGGCACATGTTGGGTTAGGCTAAGTGTATATTTGTCATGAATGTTATGGTATTGTCAGAATGTTATGGTAAAGTGTGATGTTCACCCGATGGAGCCATAGCTAATAGCCTTTGAGTGCCGATTGCCACGTTGTATAGAACTCTACTAGGGTGTTTGTGGCCACGTGGGTCGTGTTCACTCTTTAAACAGACTTAATCGGCATGAGGTCCATTAGGCGGCAACAGGTAAACGTCGGTTGCAGAGCAATTGCGTTATGCAAAGCAGTTCAAGATAATTGTTTACTTCCGTAACTACGAGATGTTGCTCTTGGCGGTGGCAGCAGGCCCGCTTCCCCCTGCCTAACCGGGCGTGGCCCCGCTCCGTCCCGTCTCCAGGCTCTGAGTGGGTGAAGGAGGACACGATCATGCTGCACAACGTGCCGCTGCCGAGACTCTACACGCCGGCCGACGCCACCACCTCGCTGCTGGAGGCCGGCGGCCTGCGATACGTGCTGACTGGCGTCGGAGCGGCGTCCGCCGACGGAGACGAGACTACAGGTGAGACAATGACGGAGACGAGCACACAGGTGAGACAATGACGGAGACGAGACCAAAGGTGAGACAATGACTGAGACGAGACCAAAGGTGAAACAATGACGGAGACAAGACCACAGGTGAGACAATGACGGAGACGAAGACTACAGGTGAGACAATGACGGAGACAAGACTACATGTGAGACAATGACGGAGACGAGACCACATGTGAGACAATGACGGAGACAAGACCACATGTGAGACAATAACGGAGACGAGACCACAGGTGAGACAATGACGGAGACGAGACCACAGTGAGACAATGACGGAGACGAGACCAAAGGTGAGACAATGGCGGAGACGAGACCACAGGTGAGACAATGACTGAGACGAGACCACAGGTGAGACAATGGCGGAGACGAGACCACATGTGATACAATGACGGATACCAAAAGTGAGACAATGACGGAGACGAGACCACAGGTGAGACAATGACGGAGACGAGACCAAAGGTGAAACAATGACGGAGACGAGACCAAAGGTGAGCAATGACGGAGACGAGACCAAAGGTGAGACAATGACGGAGACGAGGCCAAGGTGAGACACTGACGGAGACGAGACCAAAGGTGAGACAATGACGGAGACGAGGCCAAGGTGAGACACTGACGGAGACGAGACCAAGGGTGATACAATGGCGGAGACGAGACCAAGGTGAGACACTGACGGAGACGAGACCAAAGGTGAGACAATGACGGAGACGAGGCCAAGGTGAGACACTGACGGAGACGAGACCAAAGGTGAGACAATGACGGAGACGAGGCCAAGGTGAGACACTGACGGAGACGAGACCAAGGGTGATACAATGGCGGAGACGATGTCGAAGTGAGACACTGACTGAGACGAGACCAAAGGTGAGACAATGACGGAGACGAGGCCAAGGTGAGACACTGACGGAGACGAGACCAAAGGTGAGACAATGACAGAGACGAGGCCAAGGTGAGACACTGACGGAGACGAGACCAAGGGTGATACAATGGCGGAGACGATGTCGAAGTGAGACACTGACGGAGACGAGACCAAAGGTGAGACAATGACGGAGACGAGACCAAGGTGAGACACTGACGGAGACGAGACCAAAGGTGAGACAATGACGGAGACGAGACCAAAGGTGAGACAATGACGGAGACGAGGCCAAGGTGAGACACTGACGGAGACGAGATCAAGGGTGATACAATGGCGGAGACGATGTCGAAGTGAGACACTGGCGTCCAGGTCGAATGTGCTACAATGATACAATGGCATCACTAGTCGGTGCGCCGAATAACTCTAATCATCATGATATCTGTATGTCTGTGTGTATATCTATCTCGTTTGCCCGTCGTATAAGCGCGATATACCGCGGCGTTTCAGCGCCGTCGATGCGTACCGCGCCCAGCTTCATCAACGACAACACGGTGAAGACGGCCATCGCCGAGGAGGGCAACATACTGATGAGCGTGGCGCACAAGCACCTGGTGCGCATCGACTGGGTCTCCTCCGAGGACGGCTCCCACATGCTGACGCTCGGAGTCGGCAGCAAGGTAACCAACCCACCTGCCGACCGGCCAGTTGTGGGGATGTCGGGTGGGGAGTGGGCGCCACCTGCCGACCGGCCAGTTGCGGGGATATCGGGTGGGGAGTGAGCACCACCTGCCGACCGGCCAGCTGCGGGGATGTCGGGTGGGGAGTGAGCACCACCTGCCGACCGGCCAGTTGCGGGGATGTCGGGTGGGGAGGGAGCACCACCTGCCGACCGGCCAGTTGCGGGGATGTCGGGTGGGGAGTGAGCACCACCTGCCGACCGGCCAGTTGCGGGGATGTCGGGTGGGGAGTGAGCACCACCTGCCGACCGGCCAGTTGCGGGGATATCGGGTGGGGAGTGAGCACCACCTGCCGACCGGCCAGTTGCGGGGATACCGGTTGGGGAGTGGGCACCACCTGCCGGATGTTTCGCTAGTACATTGGTTTTAAGAGTGGTGAGAGTATGAGAGCTGATGAGAGCTGATGAGAGCTGATGAGAGCTGATGAGAGCTGATGAGAGCTGATGAGAGCTGATGAGAGCTGATGAGAGCTGATGAGAGCTGATGAGAGCTGATGAGAGCTGATAAGAGCTGATGAGAGCTGATGAGAGCTGAGGAAAGCTGATGAGAGCTGAGGAAAGCTGATGAGAGCTGATGAGAGCTGATGAGAGCTGATGAGAGCTGATGAGAGCTGATGAGAGCTGAGGAAAGCTGATGAGAGCTGATGAGAGCTGATGAGAGCTGATGAGAGCTGATGAGAGCTGATGAGAGCTGATGAGAGCTGATGAGAGCTGATGAGAGCTGATGCGAGCTGATGAGAGCTGATGAGAGCTGATGAGAGCTGATGAGAGCTGATGAGAGCTGATGAGAGCTGATGAGAGCTGATGAGAGCTGATGAGAGCTGATGAGAGCTGAGGAAAGCTGATGAGAGCTGATGAGAGCTGATGAGAGCTGATGAGAGCTGATGAGAGCTGAGGAAAGCTGATGAGAGCTGGTGAGAGCTGATGAGAGCTGATGAGAGCTGATGAGAGCTGATGAGAGCTGAGGAAAGCTGAGGAAAGCTGATGAGAGCTGATGAGAGCTGATGAGAGCTGATGAGAGCTGATGAGAGCTGATGAGAGCTGATGAGAGCTGATGAGAGCTGATGAGAGCTGATGAGAGCTGATGAGAGCTGATAAGAGGTGGTCGAATACGTGGATTGTGGGTGGATCCCAGAGGCGAATCCCGTGATCGGATCCGTAGAATGAGGACGCCAGATCTTCAGAGATCATGGGTTCACCTAAGGAATTTGTTGAGGGATCCGCTGGGGTCAGAGATACTGAGTAATCTTTTGTCAAGGAAACTAACGGGAGCTCCGATCTGTCTAGAATTTTGTAAAGCTGTGCCGGGTGACACTGGTCCTCCCCGTGTGTCGGGTGACACTGGTCCTCCCCGTGTGCCGTCAGATCCTGATGTTCACCCGCGTGTCGAGTGACATCACGGTGGCCAACATGAAGGCGATGAAGGAGAACCAGCAGACGGCGCGGCCCATCCTGCAGAAGGCCTCCTCCATCGCGCTCAGCTCCTTCTCGCCGGACCAGATCAGGTCAGAACACATACACGGCTAATGCGCTGCAGCACACAACACACACCACGCTGCAGCACACACCACACACCACGCTGCAGCACACACCACACACCACGCTGCAGCACACACCACACACCGCGGTGCAACACACACCACACACCACGCTGCAGCACACACCACACACCACGCTGCAGCACACACCACACACCACGCTGCAGCACACACCACACACCACGCTGCAGCACACAACACACACCACGCTGCAGCACGCACCACACACCACGCTGCAGCACACACCACACACCACGCTGCAGCACACACCACACACCACGCTGCAGCACACACCACACACCACGCTGCAGCACACACCACACACCACGCTGCAGCACACAACACACACCACGCTGCAGCACACACCACACACCACGCTGCAGCACACACCACACACCACGCTGCAGCACACAACACACACCGCGGTGCAACACCCGATACACTGCAGCTCACCCGACGCTGGTCCAACGGTAACCAGGTGTGTCTCTCTCGCTCTCAGTCTGGTTGCAACACATTGCACCTATGAGTTGTCGGTTTGGAATTGTTGATGAATTGCTAGTTTGTGATTGTTGGACTCTGAAAGCGTTGGCATATCTGAGGTGGACGTTCAGTGGATGACATTTCCTAGTCTAGCATTTTACGGCTTCATTTATTCGTCACGCTCGCCAGCGAATCAAGCGCAAATCAAGAGCTAGAGTAGCTTGACATATCAAGTCAAGTCCTGGTCAAGATAGGCTGCACCCAATATTTCCGGAGTAACTTGAGGCCGTCTTAGTTAGCCACTGAAGTCCATCTTCAGAAGGTCGCTTGAGACGGGGTCCCTACCCAAAAGAAGGGAACAAGTCTCATTATTTAGTATGGGGTCAGCTGCGAGCCAAGCAACTACAGACTAGTATGTCCCTGTCCGACGTCTATACATTGCAAGGTATTTTAATGATTTCTTCGTAATACTCTTCTGAATCATTTCATTATTCACGAATCATTCTCGAACGACCAAGTTAAATTCCGTTCACGAATAGCATGTGCGTTTTAGCTGCTAGTGACAATGGAAGAGTTGCCGAAAACAGTTGATCGACGTGTGTGTGTAGGAATGGCTCCCGAGCGGACGCGGTGTCTTCCCCTCAACTAGGGTGCAAATCTGCGTATGAGTGGCCCGACCGTAGCCATGGTTTTTAAAAGCTCATTTTCTCATTTCTAACTACTCGATCGATGTGAATGAATGTTTGCCGACAGAAACGGCCGTATCGGTAAAACTATCCTATCAAAGTTTTGAAATTCCTCGTCAGGTTCAGGAGCGTTTTACTTAAGTTTGTTTTTGTATAAGGGCGTTTTACTGGTATATCTGGACTTTCCGAAAGTGTTCAATCTTGAAACCTCCATCTTATTCTCGGGCTGTCGGAGCTCCAGATTTATGGCGTGGACGGAGCTATGCTACGTTGTACTGGATTAAGGCGGTCCACACTGTGGACCCTTCCACCACGTGGATTCCCCTTCCACCACGGTCACAGTTACTGTGGACTCCACAGTAACTGTGACCGTGGTGGAAGGGGAATGCTCAGGATGGGTCCAGGCAGTGGTGTATCACAAGGTTTGTCTTGGGACCACTTCTGTTTCTATTTTTTTTATATGTATACGTCGATGGTTGCGAACTTTGGTGGCATGACCAAAATAGGAAGTTTTAAGCTTGAGATAGTAGGAATTGACCGCTGTTGGTTCGTGTACTGTTTTGTAGACTGAACGTGAGGTACGGGGGTTCGAACGGCAGGAAAATAGTGTAAAAATAAAAGGTAGGTAGAAAATAGCCCGATCTTGCCAGGATTCGAACCTGGAATCTTCTGATCCGTAGTCAGACGCGTTATCCATTGCGCCACAAGACCGATGAGCATGTACGGTAAAAGACTCCGTTACATAAAACGAGAACGAGTCATCGGGGTGTGTTGTGAAGGAAGAGTGAATGAAGATGCCGAATAATCAGTTGGAGACCCGTAGTAACTACTAACTAGTAGGGAACTCCGGTCAGCTGCAGATACAATGATACAGACGAAGAACTGAGCAAACAAGGATGCCCCCACAACGCTATTATAACCAGGGGGAAGCCTCTCAAATCCCAGAAGTAAACCGAGAAGCCTTAGCAAATTGGTAACAGAAGAGAAAATACTCCGTTATTGACACATGTCACTAACGAGCGTCGTTACTAACGGCAAGTAATCAGTTATATGATTTTGTATCGCCCTAAAAGCGGCGCGAATAATTCTTCTGCCTCGATTTAATTCATAATTAATTAATTTGATTCTCAGATTTGATAGCAAATGGACATTGACTGCATTTTAACAGAGCAAAATAATGCCGACAAACATCATAGACTTGTACAACCGGTTTAGCTCCCTTTATACTAGGTTTTAATTTGATACATGATTACTGTTTGATAGCCCTAAATGTTCCAAGCGGCGCTGGGGGACTGCCAATCTTCGCCGGTTGCAAGGTGTACAAGCAGGATTTTGCTATTGTAGGGTCTAGAAGAAAAATCTGCATATAACTGTCCTGAAACGTCACAAGTATTAATATTGAGAAGAAACTGACAGCCTCATAACAATTGCGCCGCCAATAGGCGATAAATTTGAGGTTTGGGAAGGCTGGAGCCAGGGGCGGATCCAGGGGGTGGCCGCAGCGGTCGCGCCCCCCCCCCCCCCCGCCAGAAGGGCGCCCCACGGGCTGTCTGTCGCCGGGCGCCGCCAGGCGCCCGGCGATGGACAGCCCGTGAGCACGCAGCGTCCCTATGGACCGCTTGGACGCCCTTTTGGGCGCCCTGTTGAAAGTAACTTACCGAGTATCATGTCATAGGGGTCATGACCTGGTCCGTTTGACCCGAGGCGCCCTTCCGGCCAGTGACGGCGCCCTTACGGCCATTGACGGCGCCCTTCCGGCCAGTGACTGCGCCCTTTCAGCCATTGACGGCGCCCTTTCGGCCATTGACGGCGCCCTTTCGGCCAGTGACGGCGCCCTTTCTTTGGAAGGCGCCCCTAAATTGGCCTGCGGCCACCCCTTCTAAAATATCCTGAATCCGCCCTTGGCTGGAGCACTATTTTGCTATTTGCATCAGACCGTAGGGGTATCACGAGGAAGTGAGACTGGAGCAAAAGGGAGAAGAAAAAAACATGTTGACCCTCTCCCCCCCCCTATTAGAGCTAAAAGGGCCCCCTGGAGCCGTCGGTGCTCACTCCCCATAATCTAAGCCCGCCTCGCCAAAATGCCCACACAGTCTAAAATCCTTACGGGAGGCCCTGTCCTCCGTCACCCTCTGACCCTTTGTTGTACAGTATATCAGTGGTCTTGTGGCGCAATGGATAACGCGTCTGACTACGGATCAGAAGATTCCAGGTTCGAATCCTGGCAAGATCGGTCGGTTTTGCTTCTGCTCAGTTCATCCGTTTGACCCGCGTTTTCATAATTGGTTGCGGCCTCGTCCGATATTATCTTACCAATCCCTGATGTAACCGTGCCCGATCAGGCCCCGTCTGACCCCGTCTGGCCCCGTCTGACCCCGTGTGACCCCCGTCCATAGGTGGGCACCGGTCCGTTGCTCCGTTACTAACGAAGTTCCTTTTTAGTAACGAAGTAACGGGCTCGTTACATTTGTTTTACAGTAACGGACCGAGTAACGGAAGTTACTTTTATGGTCCGTTACTTCGTTACTTCGTTACTCCGTTACTTTTGCCTATACTTGTTTCTCTTCACTCCCGGGTTTATTCGCACCAGCACAAGCAATGCCTTACACACGTAACAAATCGAATGTCATATGGCGTAAAGGGCTGCCAAATATCGTACCTGTTGGGCTGTTGCTTAATGCGGCGCAATGCGCAATACCTGCGATAAAGGTAGCTGTCTCCCCATCCCGATGCCGCGAAACGTTGACAATGTCCGTCAGCTGATATAGGCCGGCGGCAAGCTGGCGGCACTAGTTTATCATAAAGGCGAGCTTCGAGTAACGAGTAGCGAGCCTCTGATAATTACACGCACTAGAGGGGGAGGGGTGGATTCCCCCCCCCCCCCCATAAGAGTTACAATAACGAAATTTGCAGGGTAGGGAGATTCTGTAGGGAACTCTGTTTTGCGAAATTTGCATGACTAGGTCAATATCTTCGAGGTCAAATTGGTCAAATATGCAAAGCAAAAATGTTTAGCACTGCTCCAGAAACCCCAAAATATATCGAGAACTACGATAGCTAGGAACAAACGAGAATAGCAATCGAAAGCTCTTGCAATATGCAATCGCCATGGTGTCCTCAAATTTTAGCTCAGGTCAATAGTTTAGGCTCCAGAGGTGAGCAAAGGTAAAAAAGGCTATTTATGGCAAAACAGTTTTTCGCAGATAACTGTATACCTACTAAAGATAAGCCAATAATGTCGGCGTCATCGTGTTCGTCTCGCCAAGGCGCTTCGAAATATATTAATGTTGGCCAGTTTATGTCAACTTAGAAATTTGACCTCAGGTCAAGGTCAAGTGGTGACCAGGGGCGTCGCCACGGATTTTTGAGTGGGAGGGGGGGGGGACGAAGTGCCGAATGAACCATCAGTACGGTTTGCGACAATGTGAAGGAAATCCAGTTTTTACCTTATAGTTTTACTTAGGAACGCAATTTGTAGTTGTAATTACCAGCTTTATTTTGTATATTTAAAACTATTACAGATGATGGATGAAAAACAATAACTTCTTCGGAAATCTTCATGGCATATTGTTCAAACGCCGCTATATTCGATAGGCACTGCCAGGCGATTCGCTCATCGCTGTTTGGGATACCTACATATCCTAGTTTTCGTGTTACATATAAATATATTTCATACTAATTATAAGAAGTGGCAGCCAGCTGTCCGTCTGTCCGTTCGGATGTCATCCGATTGCTTAAAGGGAAATAATGACCTTTTGATTTTGTTAGCAACAATTGCATAGGCTACCGTTATGGTTTTAGAATTACTTTATTTAAATTTAAGAATTAAATAAAATTATTCCCAAATTCAAAGTTGTAAGTTTGGAAAAAATACAAAACAAGTACCTTGTGTACTTCATGAAGGTCATTGACAAATTCGTCCTTCCCTACCAGTATTCGCAAAGCACTCGGCACTGCGCCACAATAGCAAAAGGCGAGGGAAATGCATATTGGATACAATATTATTACGTCATAAGTTTCTGAAGTGTCAACTACTATGAAATACAGTGATAAAATACCTTTAATAATGATTAACAAGAAAATTCAAACTATTTGAATAAGTCTTTAATTAGCTTTCAACTCAAAATCAGATATATTTTGCAATGCTACACAAGAATGGCACCAGTGACGTCATTAACAAAGCCTGCTGCGGGACTTGGGTATACTAATCAGGAACAACTCGCCACAATGGTTAAGTGCGCCGAGAAGCATGACAATGACTTTGTAAACAAATCGCCGACGCTAAATAGGTCGCCGTCGGTGTGCATCGATGAGCTTCCGAATTAATTGCCAGTTTTGTGTTATTGTTTGTTAGTTTTTTTTGGGAAAAATTCTTATTTTTCATGATAATATAAAGCATAGTGTTATATACAGCCACAGACAAATTATACAAAACTCCTAATGTTGAAAACAAATGAATTGATTTTCAAAAATTGAGGGTCGCAACCACTAACCATGCCGCCGTTTATGTGCATCGATGAGCATCCGATTTTATTGCCACTTTTTTCAATCGCTGTTAGTTTTAGAAGATCGCCGGGCATATAATCACAACAAGCAGAACGCACAATATATTTTCCACTCCACTGCGTAAAAAACAATACGGGAAAAGCCCGCAGTTTGATGAGGACCAAAAAGTACTTGCAAGTACCGGTCGTTAAAAGTGTGGAACGCTTATAAACTTTAACTTGAAATATCTTTCGGTAGGAAAGTTTTCATGCAAAATGTGATTAATTTACAATACATTTTGGTCTCGTCTGACGATTTCAAGTGCTAACTCCATTTTTTGTGGAAAAAGGTCATTATTTCCCTTTAACAACTCCGCGCACCTTGCAGTCAAAACCGCGAAATGTGGCATGTTAGTGGGGATGTAGGGTCGCAGTATCGTAGGCAAATTTTGCGTCGATCCATGATCACAATAGACTGCAATACTAATTATTCTTAATATGCCGTGAATATCAGAACTTATATGCCCCAACCGGCTGCCACTGGACTGGCTTTTTGCTTTCGGGAGACACTGTTTCGGTGCCGGTGGTCATGGGGGGGGGGGGGGGGGGGGGGTCAGGATCAGGGGTTGATACATATTTAGGAGGTCGGTGGTGCGATACAAGGCAACGTCACTGGCGTGTTTTGTTTTTCTATTTTCTTCATAAGCTCAGCGCATCCCATGTTCTGCATGCTGGCCGACCCGGGCTGCCCGTAACTGTACCAGGACAGATCGCCCCGGAACCGGTGACCGCGCCGCTCGCTCGTTGTGCGGGGTAGTCGTTTGTGGACGGCTGGCTGAGACGGATGCGGATGAAGTAACTCATGTACTTGGAGTAATGGATCAAGTAGTTATCCGAAAACTACCTCGGTTTGCAAACTTCGACCGCATTTGGGCAAAACTTGAACGGAATTGCTTGCATATTTTGTTTTATAAATTTAGTACGAAGTTTTAGAATGGATAAATTTCCATGGTCAGGACCCGGCATGAATAGTTCGATTACCGAGCGGAGCGAGATCTTCTGTCAACTAGGGGGGGGGGGGGGATATACGTATGACCGGCCCGACCGTAGCCATGATTTTCAAAAGCTTATTTATTTGCAGCTATTCGGTCGAAGTGACTGAAAACTTACACACAAAACGTTCATGTCGTAAAACTATCTGCCGGTGTTCCCTTTCAGCAAGCACAGCACAAAGTGTGCCTAAACAACAAATAGGGCACATTAACGCCATAATATGCCCGTTTTTCTGCTACCGAAATTTCATTTAAATTCTTGTCAACTTCTCTCAAGAAAGGTAAAAATATCGTCCTGATCCCTTTCATTCTTCCATTGCAATGATACTTTTTTTTAATGCTCTTATGATATTGAAACCTGCAATATTTCCGAACAAAGTATGGATTTATGTCTCCAAAACTGAGGGGACAATCCCCCCCCCGCCTGGCGACTGGGAGGGGGGGGGGGGGACGGTGTCCCCCCCGTCCCCCTACAGCGACGCCCTTGGTGGTGACCCAAGATGGTCATGCTGCATATTGGGAGACTTGTCTCGACGAGACAAACACATTGGTACCGGTTCACTTCTCTATCTTCATTCTGTCGGAATTGATATCACTTCGTTTTACAAAAGTAACGGAGTAACGGAGTAACTGTAACTTCCGTTACATTTTGTGACGATGTAACGGAGTAACGAGTAACTAGTTACTTTTTTTTGGAGTAACGGAGTAACGGAGTAACGAGTAACGAAGTTACATTTTAAAGTAACGGTCCCCGACTATGCCCTCGTCTGACCCCGTGTGACCCCGTGTGACCCCGTGTGACCCCGTGTGACCCCGTGTGACCCCGTGCGACCCCGTGTGACCCCGTGTGACCTCGTCTGACCCCTGTGACCCCGTGTGACCCCGTGTGACCCCGTGTGACCCCGTGTGACCTCGTCTGACCCGTGTGACCCCGTGTGACCCCGTGTGACCCCGTGTGACCCCGTGTGACCCCGTGTGACATCGTCTGACCCGTGTGACCCCGTGTGACCCCGTGTGACCCCGTGTGACCCCGTGTGACCCCGTGTGACCCCGTGTGACCTGCGATCAGGTGGATGAAGATCCGTCAGGTGAAGCTGGAGTCGGCGGACGGCCTGCCGCCGATCCCGATGCAGATGAGCTGGGTGCGCGACGGCGTGCTGATCGTGGGCATGGACAACGAGATGCACGTCTACAGCCAGTGGAAGATGCCGCGTGAGTACACACACACTGCCTGACTGATGACACACTGACTGACTGATGACAGAATGACTGACTGATGGCAGAATGACTGACTGATGCCAGAATGACTGGCTGATGACATATTGATTGAATGATGGCACACTGACTGACTGATGATACATTGACTGGCTGATGACACACTGACTGACTGATGACAGATTGACTGACTGATGACACACTGACTGACTGATGACATATTGACTGACTGATGACACACTGACTGGCTGCTGACACACTGACTGACTGATGACACACTGCCTGACTGATGCCACACTGACTGACTGATGACACACTGACTGACTGATGACACACTGACTGACTGATGACACACTCACTGACTGATGACACACTGACTGGCTGATGACACACTGCCTGACTGATGACAGATTGACTGACTGATGACACACTGACTGACTGATGACACACTGACTGACTGATGACAGAATGACTGGCTGATGACACACTGGCTGACTGACGACACACTGACTGACTGATGCCAGATTGACTGACTGATGACACACTGACTGACTGATGACACACTGACTGGCTGATGCCATATTGGCTGACTGATAACATATTGACTGACTGATGACAGATTGACTGACTGATGACACACTGACTGGCTGATGACACACTGACTGACTGAGGACACACTGACTGACTGATGACAGATTGACTGACTGATGACACACTGACTGGCTGATGACACACTGACTGACTGATGACAGATTGACTGACTGATGACATACTTACTGGCTGATGACATAATGACTGGCTGATGACACCCTGACTGACTGATGACAGATTGACTGACTGATGACAGATTGACTGACTGACAACATATTGACTGACTGATGACAGATTGACTGACTGATGACAGATTGACTGACTGATGACACACTCACTGACTGATGCCACATTGACTGACTGATGCCACACTGACTGACTGATGACAGATTGACTGACTGATGACATACTGACTGACTGATGACACACTGACTGACTGATGACAGAATGACTGGCTGATGACACACTGACTGACTGATGACAGATTGGCTGACTGATGTCAGAATGACTGTTTGATGACAGAATGACTGGCTGATGACACACTGACTGACTGATGACACACTGACTGACTGATGACACACTGACTGACTGATGATACACTGACTGGCTGATGACACACTGACTGACTGATGACACACTGGCTGACTGATGATACACTGACTGGCTGATGACACACTGACTGACTGATGACAGAATGACTGACTGGTGACACACTGACTGACTGATGACAGAATGACTGGCTGATGGCAGAATGATTGGCTGATGGCAGAACGACTGACTGATGACACACTGACTGACTGATGACAGAATGACTGACTGATGACAGAATGACTGACTGATGACATAATGACTGACTGATGACAGAATGACTGACTGATGCCACACTGACTGACTGATGACACACTGACTGACTGATGACAGAATCACTGGCTGATGGCACACTGACTGACTGATGCCACACTGACTGACTGATGACACACTGACTGACTGATGACACACTGACTGACTGATGACAGAATGACTGACTGGTGACACACTGACTGACTGATGCCAGAATGAATGGCTGATGGCAGAACGGCTGACTGATGACACACTGACTGACTGATGGCAGAATGACTGACTGATGCCACACTGACTGACTGATGACACACTGACTGACTGATGACACACTGACTGACTGATGACACACTGACTGACTGATGGCAGAATGACTGGCTGATGGCACACTGACTGACTGATGACAGAATGACTGACTGGTGACACACTGACTGACTGATGACATAATGACTGGTTGATGACACACTGACTGACTGATGACAGAATGACTGGCTGATGCCACACTGACTGACTGATGACACACTGACTGACTGATGACACACTGACTGACTGATGAAACACTGACTGACTGATGACACACTGACTGACTGATGACACACTGACTGACTGATGGCAGAATGACTGGCTGATGGCACACTGACTGACTAATGACAGAATGACTGACTGGTGACACACTGACTGACTGATGACACACTGACTGACTGATGACAGAATGACTGGCTGATGGCAGAACGACTGACTGATGACACACTGACTGACTGATGGCAGAATGACTGGCTGATGGCAGACGTACGATGACTGACGACCAATAACTCGGGTCTGGCGCCTGACGACTCCCAACTCTTCAAGCCTCAATTATCAACAATCTCACGCGTCTTGACAAATGTAATGCATTTCGATGGCGCCCATGCAGATTCGAAGTAGCATTCTTGCTTATAGTGTGGCAATCAAAGAAGCAAGTGTCAGTCATGTTTTCCATTTTATTTCGTTATCGTTGATGCCTGATGTTGGCTCACTCGTCATGCCCGGTTCATATTCGGTGGATATATCCAGTGGTGGGCATCGCTACTAAAACATTTAGTTCCCTTACTCGTTACTCCGTTACTTTGCGACAAATTTAACGGAAGTTACTTTAGTCCGTTACTCCGCTTCTTAACCCGGCATTGGGGTATCAGCAGAACGCCATTGACTGACTGGGGGGGGGGGGGGGGGGGGGGGGGTAAACGCACCCCCCCCCGGTTATCTTCCGAACTAATTATCGCAGCGAGACGCGCAAGGCAGCAATCGAAAGCTCTCAATGAGACGAATATAAAGCACACTCAAAATGTCAAAGTAAGGTCAAATGTCAGGTCAAAGGTCAAAATCGACGTATTTGAATGTATGGGCCATACTTTCCATCCAAAGCCTTCGGTTACGACCATGGTCACCCAAAGTGCTCTCAAAGGTATGATACACATCCTGCATGAGCTAAAGTGAAATTATTGGCCAAGGTCAAGGTCAAGGTCGGGTCACAAAAGGTCACTATGCTCAACATATCTACGAAAGTAATTCAACCCATGTTTTATGAGTTATTTTCCACGTAGAATTCGATAGTGATAGTCATTTTACTACCTGCCTTCATTTACGTGAAGTTAATGTTAAGTTCAGGTCAAGTTCCTGTAGCTCAGTTGGGAGAGCGCCGGACTTCTGACCTCACCCGGTAGTGGCAGCCCGGGTTCGAGTCGCTTCGGCGCTCGCTATTTGCCCCTGACTGGGATGGCCTGTGGCCGGTGGCAGCGGTCGAACTCAAGGTCAGGTGACGTCAGAGGGTGGAGCGGTCCGTGTCCAGGTATGTCGGGCACGTACAACTTTCATCTCTAAATTCTGCCGGAGGCCAGGAATTGCTTGATCGGGTGGTGGGGTCAGGGCCTGCGTAACGAACTCTGCTTAATGCGGGACCTGACCTCGGAAATCCATCCATTCAAAAACATTCGGACTAATTTTTTTTAAAAGTTCAGGTCACTTGAGGTCAACATTTTAAATTGACAAATCTGAATACAAAGGCATGTTTCTAGACCAGTTTTGTATCAAAAATACAGTGGTGCCATTTATTTGTCTGTATCTGGTCAATCAAATAAAAAAAACGCATTTTTTTTAATATGACGTCATGAGTTACCCACACTTTAGATGCCATAAGTCAGTCAAAAATGGTGATATCATTCTGGAATTTGGTTAGGTAGTTGCCCATATGTTGTTCTCTGACATATATTCCGGATTTGTGAGTATCTTTGACAAATTTGATATTGTGGGCCACCATCCCCCCCCAAAAAAATGGGGGTCAAAAACCAAAAAAATCAACATTCTGAGATAGCTATGTTGTAGGCCTTGCCATTTTCTATCTTTTAACGTTTTTTTAATGCATTTGGCTCAAAATATGGCATTTGCACGGTCTGTTACATTTTAGCTGATTTTGGTGTAAAACTCGTGTGTGTGTGTGTGTGTGTGTGTGTGTGTGTGTGTGTGTGGGTGTGGGTGTGGGTGTGGGTGTGGGTGTGGGTGTGGGTGTGGGTGTGGGTGTGGGTGTGGGTGTGGGTGTGGGTGTGGGTGTGGGTGTGGGTGTGGGTGTGGGTGTGGGTGTGGGTGTGGGTGTGGGTGTGGGTGTGGGTGTGTGTGTGTGTGTGTGTGTGTGTGTGTGTGTGTGTGTGTGTGTGTGTGTGTGTGTGTGTGTGTGTGTGTGTGTGTGGGTAAACAAGTCACTAAATTCGATATAACTTTATTTTTTGTCGACGAATTTGATTTTTTTTCTTCACAAGACGTAAACGTGATTTAGAAGAAGGTACCCGAAGTTTCACGTTTATAGTCTATTAGTTTTTTTTATAGCTATTACTAAAATTCATCAGAGGGGAGGGTGTTAAACGCCCCCCCCCCCCCGGTCAATGGCGGGTTAAGTTTAACACTCGCCAGTGCAGGGGTGGATACCACCCCGCCCCTCGGTTTTTCGGGAATAACTCGCGTATTTATCAACCGATTGCGATGAAACGTGCAGTACCCTACTTAATAACAATTTGACACGTACTCTCCAAAATTCCAACCTCTTCTCCCCATGATCCGCGACCTGTGACCTGTTTCTCAAGGTCATGTCAGACGCAACTAGCGTCCCGTAGTATCGATGCTAGTAACTTGTTTACTTTCAGAGTGTTTTTTCTTTTCTTCAGGAACATATGAACAGGTGTTAACAGACCTGACATTTATGGTTTCCACTGAGAGCATGACCTCCGATGACCTGATATGACTTTTTGGCCTCTGGCAGTTTCTAGGGCATTTTGTGACACTGATTTCAAATTTGGCATCCATTTTACACAATAATATGTTCCACTGGGGTCATGCTCTCACACAGGTCAACCGAGGTCACTGACCTCAGGTGCACGAAATGTGCTGCATTTTTATTCACGACTCTAGCTTGATTATAAGTCAATAACTATACACAAATCTTGTATTTGTTTTAGCACTGTTTTGAGAACAATTGAAGACATTGCAATTACAATAATAAATAACCTTATTCTCATAATGGCGAAAATATTTTTAAAAGACAAAGTCAAATTAGGGAGCTTTCGGCTTGCGCCTTCATCAGC
>JAXIVJ010000377.1:115000-120000 GCA_036785665.1 Chirona hameri
GTCTGCGTGTCTGCGTGTCTGCGTGTCTGCGTGTCTGCGTGTCTGCGTGTCTGCGTGTCTGCGTGTCTGCGCGTCTGCGCGTCTGCGCGTCTGCGCGTCTGCGCGTCTGCGCGTCTGCGCGTCTGCGCGTCTGCGCGTCTGCGCGTCTGCGCGTCTGCGCGTCTGCGCGTCTGCGCGTCTGCGCGTCTGCGCGTCTGCGCGTCTGCGCGTCTGCGCGTCTGCGCGTCTGCGCGTCTGCGCGTCTGCGCGTCTGCGCGTCTGCGCGTCTGCGCGTCTGCGCGTCTGCGCGTCTGCGCGTCTGCGCGTCTGCGCGTCTGCGCGTCTGCGCGTCTGCGCGTCTGCGCGTCTGCGCGTCTGCGCGTCTGCGCGTCTGCGCGTCTGCGCGTCTGCGCGTCTGCGCGTCTGCGCGTCTGCGCGTCTGCGCGTCTGCGCGTCTGCGCGTCTGCGCGTCTGCGCGTCTGCGCGTCTGCGCGTCTGCGCGTCTGCGCGTCTGCGCGTCTGCGCGTCTGCGCGTCTGCGCGTCTGCGCGTCTGCGCGTCTGCGCGTCTGCGCGTCTGCGCGTCTGCGCGTCTGCGCGTCTGCGCGTCTGCGCGTCTGCGCGTCTGCGCGTCTGCGCGTCTGCGCGTCTGCGCGTCTGCGCGTCTGCGCGTCTGCGCGTCTGCGCGTCTGCGCGTCTGCGCGTCTGCGCGTCTGCGCGTCTGCGCGTCTGCGCGTCTGCGCGTCTGCGCGTCTGCGCGTCTGCGCGTCTGCGCGTCTGCGCGTCTGCGCGTCTGCGCGTCTGCGCGTCTGCGCGTCTGCGCGTCTGCGCGTCTGCGCGTCTGCGCGTCTGCGCGTCTGCGCGTCTGCGCGTCTGCGCGTCTGCGCGTCTGCGCGTCTGCGCGTCTGCGCGTCTGCGCGTCTGCGCGTCTGCGCGTCTGCGCGTCTGCGCGTCTGCGCGTCTGCGCGTCTGCGCGTCTGCGCGTCTGCGCGTCTGCGCGTCTGCGCGTCTGCGCGTCTGCGCGTCTGCGCGTCTGCGCGTCTGCGCGTCTGCGCGTCTGCGCGTCTGCGCGTCTGCGCGTCTGCGCGTCTGCGCGTCTGCGCGTCTGCGCGTCTGCGCGTCTGCGCGTCTGCGCGTCTGCGCGTCTGCGCGTCTGCGCGTCTGCGCGTCTGCGCGTCTGCGCGTCTGCGCGTCTGCGCGTCTGCGCGTCTGCGCGTCTGCGCGTCTGCGCGTCTGCGCGTCTGCGCGTCTGCGCGTCTGCGCGTCTGCGCGTCTGCGCGTCTGCGCGTCTGCGCGTCTGCGCGTCTGCGCGTCTGCGCGTCTGCGCGTCTGCGCGTCTGCGCGTCTGCGCGTCTGCGCGTCTGCGCGTCTGCGCGTCTGCGCGTCTGCGCGTCTGCGCGTCTGCGCGTCTGCGCGTCTGCGCGTCTGCGCGTCTGCGCGTCTGCGCGTCTGCGCGTCTGCGCGTCTGCGCGTCTGCGCGTCTGCGCGTCTGCGCGTCTGCGCGTCTGCGCGTCTGCGCGTCTGCGCGTCTGCGCGTCTGCGCGTCTGCGCGTCTGCGCGTCTGCGCGTCTGCGCGTCTGCGCGTCTGCGCGTCTGCGCGTCTGCGCGTCTGCGCGTCTGCGCGTCTGCGCGTCTGCGCGTCTGCGCGTCTGCGCGTCTGCGCGTCTGCGCGTCTGCGCGTCTGCGCGTCTGCGCGTCTGCGCGTCTGCGCGTCTGCGCGTCTGCGCGTCTGCGCGTCTGCGCGTCTGCGCGTCTGCGCGTCTGCGCGTCTGCGCGTCTGCGCGTCTGCGCGTCTGCGCGTCTGCGCGTCTGCGCGTCTGCGCGTCTGCGCGTCTGCGCGTCTGCGCGTCTGCGCGTCTGCGCGTCTGCGCGTCTGCGCGTCTGCGCGTCTGCGCGTCTGCGCGTCTGCGCGTCTGCGCGTCTGCGCGTCTGCGCGTCTGCGCGTCTGCGCGTCTGCGCGTCTGCGCGTCTGCGCGTCTGCGCGTCTGCGCGTCTGCGCGTCTGCGCGTCTGCGCGTCTGCGCGTCTGCGCGTCTGCGCGTCTGCGCGTCTGCGCGTCTGCGCGTCTGCGCGTCTGCGCGTCTGCGCGTCTGCGCGTCTGCGCGTCTGC
The DNA here is from genome assembly GCA_036785665.1 of Chirona hameri. NCBI lineage: Eukaryota > Metazoa > Arthropoda > Thecostraca > Balanomorpha > Balanidae > Chirona > Chirona hameri. The sequence goes on from JAXIVJ010000377.1 coordinate 117,087, forward strand.
GCGTCTGCGCGTCTGCGCGTCTGCGCGTCTGCGCGTCTGCGCGTCTGCGCGTCTGCGCGTCTGCGCGTCTGCGCGTCTGCGCGTCTGCGCGTCTGCGCGTCTGCGCGTCTGCGCGTCTGCGCGTCTGCGCGTCTGCGCGTCTGCGCGTCTGCGCGTCTGCGCGTCTGCGCGTCTGCGCGTCTGCGCGTCTGCGCGTCTGCGCGTCTGCGCGTCTGCGCGTCTGCGCGTCTGCGCGTCTGCGCGTCTGCGCGTCTGCGCGTCTGCGCGTCTGCGCGTCTGCGCGTCTGCGCGTCTGCGCGTCTGCGCGTCTGCGCGTCTGCGCGTCTGCGCGTCTGCGCGTCTGCGCGTCTGCGCGTCTGCGCGTCTGCGCGTCTGCGCGTCTGCGCGTCTGCGCGTCTGCGCGTCTGCGCGTCTGCGCGTCTGCGCGTCTGCGCGTCTGCGCGTCTGCGCGTCTGCGCGTCTGCGCGTCTGCGCGTCTGCGCGTCTGCGCGTCTGCGCGTCTGCGCGTCTGCGCGTCTGCGCGTCTGCGCGTCTGCGCGTCTGCGCGTCTGCGCGTCTGCGCGTCTGCGCGTCTGCGCGTCTGCGCGTCTGCGCGTCTGCGCGTCTGCGCGTCTGCGCGTCTGCGCGTCTGCGCGTCTGCGCGTCTGCGCGTCTGCGCGTCTGCGCGTCTGCGCGTCTGCGCGTCTGCGCGTCTGCGCGTCTGCGCGTCTGCGCGTCTGCGCGTCTGCGCGTCTGCGCGTCTGCGCGTCTGCGCGTCTGCGCGTCTGCGCGTCCGCGCGTCCGCGCGTCCGCGCGTCCGCGCGTCTGTGTGTCTGTGTGTCTGTGTGTCTGTGTGTCTGTGTGTCTGTGTGTCTGTGTGTCTGTGTATTTGTATTTGACATTGGACCCCATCCACGCCGAAGCGGGCTATTCCGGAGCCACATACAAGCATGGACAACACGAATGGTACACTCATCCTAATATAAAATGAAGACAGTTTCACTACAGCACATACTCCCATACAGCACATACTTCAATACTCTCACATACACATTACATCACATACACTGCAATGCTCTCACACGCACATTACGTTATATACATCAGGCTACTCTGGTTGAGGCATGTTCTGTATCGCTCTTTTGAATGCGGGCATGGCTGAGTGACGTGTCGCTAAAGGCAGCTCATTGTAATTTTGCACAACATGATATAGAAATCGGCGCTTGCCAGCCTCTGTCCTCACGCGTGGAAGGGCCAGGTCAGAGTTCTGTCGCGTAGAGCGGGAGCGGAGATCAGAATTGACATGAAGCTGGGAAGCAAGAGCCTGTGGTTCCCCGGTGTTTCGAATTTTGTGTAATAGATTTAGGGAGTGCTGTCTGTATAGCTGTGTCTGTGTCTGTGTCTGTGTCTGTGTCTGTGTCTGTGTCTGTGTCTGTGTCTGTGTCTGTGTCTGTGTCTGTGTCTGTGTCTGTGTCTGTGTCTGCGTCTGCGTCTGCGTCTGCGTCTGCGTCTGCGTCTGCGTCTGCGTCTGCGTCTGCGTCTGCGTCTGCGTCTGCGTCTGCGTCTGCGTCTGCGTCTGCGTCTGCGTGTCTGTGTCTGTGTCTATGTGTGCCTGTCTGTGTGTCTGTGTGTCTGTGTGTCTGTGTGTCTGTGTGTCTGTGTGTTTGTGTGTCTGTGTGTCTGTGTGTATGTATGTTTGTGTGTCTGTGTCTGTCTGTGTGTCGGTGTCTGTGTCCCGCTCCTGTGACCGTGTCACTGACCTCTCCGTCTGTCTGTCTGTGTGTCGGTGTCTGTGTCTGTCTGTGTCTGTCTGTGTTTTTGTGTGTCTGTGTGTCGGTGTGTCGGTGTGTCTGTGTGTCTGTGTGTCTGTGTCTGTGTGTGTGTGTGTCGGTGTATGTGTCTCGCTCCTGTGACCGTGCCGCTGACCTCTCCGTCTGTCTGTGTCTGTGTGTGTGTGTGTGTGTCTGTGTGTATGTGTGTCTGTGTGTCTGTGTGTCTGTGTGTCTGTGTGTGTGTGTGTCGGTGTCTGTGTCTCGCTCCTGTGACCGTGCCGCTGACCTCTCCGTCTGTCTGTGTCTGTGTCGGTGTCTGTGTGCCGCTCATGTGACCGTGCCGCTGACCTCTCCGTCTGTCTGTGTCTGTGTCGGTGTCTGTGTGCCGCTCCTGTGACCATGCCGCTGACCTCTCCGTCTGTCTGTCGCTGTGTCGGTGTCTGTGTCCCGCTCCTGTGACCGTGCCGCTGACCTCTCCGTCTGTCTGTGTCTGTGTCGGTGTCTGTGTCCCGCTCCTGTGACTGTGCCGCTGACCTCTTCGTCTGTCTGCGTGCCTGTGTCCGCTCCGGCAGCGCTGAGTTTGTCGCGGCGCAGCACGGCTGACCTCCAGCCGCTCACAGACGACTTCGTGGCCTCCCGGAACCTCACCGACCAGCAGCTCTTCACCTACGCCTCGGTAAGCCTACTCAGTATCGGGCTCGGCGCGATCCTTTCCCAGGCTGTCTGACTTCGCCTCGATGCTGACTTAAACCGTAACCCTGACTCTGGTTCTGACTCTGACTTCCTCGCCCTATCCCTGCCGGTGATGCTGGCTCTGACTAGCCCTGACTCTGTCGCTAACTGACTGATAAGCATTCACTCTGACTAACTCAGACCGTAACCATGACCCTGCTGGTGACTTCGAGTCCCCGTGTGTGCCGGCAGGACTCGATGAAGAAGCGGATCATGTCGGTGTCTTCCCTGGCCAACCTGGACCTGCTGAAGGGGAGGGCGGCCGAGTCGGCGCGCGGCGCCACCCAGGACTACATGCCCAACTACGGCCTGTTCGTGGCCAGCCGGATCGCGTTCCCCGTGCTGCCGCAGTACCACCCCAAACAGCTGATGGAGCTGCTCAACTGCGGCAAGGTGAAACGCGTCAAGGCCATCCTGGCGCACATCGTCCG
>JAXIVJ010000377.1:122500-175000 GCA_036785665.1 Chirona hameri
CTCCTCTATCTGCCGGGGTATCACCTGACACCTGACACCTGACACCTGACACCTGACACCTGATACCTGATACCTGACACCTGGTACCTGACACCTGACACCTGACACCTGACACCTGACACCTGACACCTGACACCTGACACCTGACACCTGCCACCTGACACCTGGCACCTGGCACCTGACACCTGACCTTACACCTCACCTGACACCTGACCTGACACCTGACCTGACACCTGACCTGACACCTGACCTGACACCTGACCTGACACCTGACCTGACACCTGACCTGACACCTGACCTGACACTTGACCTGACACCTGACCTGACACCTGACCTGACACCTGACCTGACACCTGACCTGACACCTGACCTGACACCTGACCTGACACCTGACCTGACACCTGACCTGACACTTGACACCTGACCTGACACCTGATACCTGACCTGACACCTGACACCTGACCTGACACCTGACACCTGACCTGACACCTGACACCTGACACCTGACCTGAATTACCTCTTGTTGAGCATCGAACTGACCTCACTGGATCGTGGCCTGGTTCGGATCGGTGTCGTGATGGTTAGTCCAACTGCCTGCTTGTTCTGACAGTAGCTGGCGTGTCTAGATTTTTGCCTCCCGCTCGATTCTGACCTCCCCGCGCTGACCCGCCGTGACTGGCTCAGCGGCCGTGCCCGGGTCGTCTGACATCTGCCCTGTGCTGACCTCCCCGCCCTGACCAGCGCTGACCAGACGTCACCAACCCAGCGGCCACACGGCCCCGATCTATCCTTCCCTGCCCTGTTCTGAGCCCCCTCCCCCTCCCCTCCCGCTCTGACCTTTCCTCCCAACCCAGCGGCCACACCGCCCCGATCTATCCTTCCCTGCCCTGTTCTGAGCCCTCCTCTCCCTCCCACCCTGACCTTCCCTCCCAGCCGAGCAGTACCGGGCCATGTGACGTCCCTCACGTCTGCGCCCTGGACGTGTGACACATATGACCTGCGTCATGCTCGTGCTGCTGCAGTCGCGGATGCTGACCCAGCTGCTGACGCACTGCCACCTGCCGGACCTGACCTCGATCGACCAGCTCTACCTGATCGCGCTGGCCGACACGGTCGCCTCCGTGGACGCCGACCTGGCCGACTGCTTCGACGAGATGTCAGAGGAGGACGCCGCGGAGGAACAGAAGGACCAGGGGCCCACACTCGGTAGGTGTAGGATAGGGAGGACCAGGATCCCACACTCGGTAGGTGTAGGATAGTAAGGACTAGGGGCCCACACTCGGTAGGTACAGGAGGACCAGGGCCCACTCTCAGCAGGTACAGGACAGGAGGACCAGGGGCCCACACTCGGTAGGTGTAGGATAGGAGGACCAGGGGCCCACACTCGGTAGGTACAAGAGGACCAGGGGCCCACACTCGGTAGGTGTAGGACAGGAGGATCAGGGGCCCACACTCGGTAGGTGTAGGATAGGAAGGACCAGGGGCCCACACTCAGTAGGTACAGGAGGACCAGGGCCCACTCTCGGTAGGTACAGGACAGGAGGACCAGGGGCCCACTCTCGGTAGGTGTAGGAGGACCTGGGGCTCACACTCGGTAGGTACAGGATAGGACCAGGGGCCCACACTCGGTAGGTACAGGAGGACCAGGGCCCACTCTCGGTAGGTACATGACAGGAGGACCAGGGGCCCACACTCGGTAGGTGTATGATAGGAAGGACCAGGGGCCCACACTCGGTAAGTGTAGGATAGGGAGGACCAGGGGCTCATACTCGGTAGGTGTAGGATAAGGAGGACCAGGGGCCTACACTCGGTAGGTGTAGGATAAGAGGACCAGGGGCCCACACTCGGTAGGTGTAGGATAGGGAGGACCAGGGGCCCACACTCCGTAGGTCAGGAGGACCAGGGGCCCACACTTGGTAGGTGTAGGATAGGGAGGACCAGGGGCCCACACTCCGTAGGTACAGGAGGACCAGGGGCCCACACTCGGTAGGTGTAGGATAGGGAGGACCAGGGGCTCACACTCGGTAGGTGTAGGATAGGGAGGACCAGGGGCCCACACTCGGTAGGTGTAGGATAAGAGGACCAGGGGCCCACACTCGGTAGGTGTAGGATAGGGAGGACCAGGGGCTCACACTCGGTAGGTGTAGGATAGGGAGGACCAGGGGCCCACACTCGGTAGGTGTAGGATAGGGAGGACCAGGGGCCCACACTAGGTAGGTGTAGGATAGGGAGGACCAGGGGCCCACACTCCGTAGGTACAGGAGGACCAGGGGCCACACTCGGTAGGTATAGGATAGGGAGGACCAGGGGCCCACACTCCGTAGGTACAGGAGGACCAGGGGCCCACACTCGGTAGGTGTAGGATAGGGATGACCAGGGACCCACACTCGGTAGGTGTAGGATAGGGAGGACCAGGGGCCCACACTCGGTAGGTACAGGAGGACCAGGGGCCCACACTCGGTAGGTACAGGAGGACCAGGGGCCCACTCGGTAGGTGTAGGTACAGGAGGACCAGGGGCCTACTCTCGGTAGGTACAGGATGACCAGGGGCCCACACTCGGTAGGTACAGGAGGACCAGGGGCTCACACTCGGTAGGTACAGGAGGACCAGGGGCCCACACTCGGTAGGTACAGGAGGACCAGGGGCCCACACTCGGTAGGTGCAGAAGGACCAGGGCCCACTCTCGGTAGGTACAGGAGGACCAGGGGCCCACACTCGGTAGGTACAGGAGGACCAGGGGCCCACACTCGGTAGGTACAGGAGGACCAGGGGCCCACACTTGGTAGGTACAGAAGGACCAGGGACCCACTCTCGGTAGGTACAGGAGGACCAGGGGCCCACACTCGGTAGGTACAGGAGGACCAGGGGCCCACACTCGGTAGGTACAGGAGGACCAGGGGGCCACACTCGGTAGGTGTAGGATAGGGAGGACCAGGGGCCCACACTCGGTAGATACAGGAGGACCAGGGGCCCACACTCGGTAGGTACAGGAGGACCAGGTGCCCACACTCGGTAGGTACAGGACAGGAGGACCAGGGGCCCACACTCGGTGGGTGTAGGATAGGGAGGACCAGGGGCCCACACTCGGTAGGTGTAGGATAGGAGGACCAGGGGCCCACACTCGGTAGGTACAGGAGGACCAGGGGCCCACACTCGGTAGGTACAGGAGGACCAGGGGCCCACACTCGGTAGGTACAGGACAGGAGGACCAGGGGCCCACACTCGGTAGGTGTAGGATAGGGAGGACCAGGGGCCCACACTCGGTAGGTGTAGGATAGGAAGGACCAGGGGCCCACACTCTGTAGGAACAGAAGGACCAGGGGCCCACACTCGGTAGGTGTAGGATAGGAAGGACCAGTGGCCCACTCTCGGTAGGTACAGGAGGACCAGGGGCCCACACTCGGTAGGTACAGGAGGACCAGGGGCCCACACTTGTTAGGTGTAGGATAGGGAGGACCAGGAGCCCACACTCGGTAGGTGCAGGAGGACCAGGGGCCCACACTCGGTAGGTACAGGACAGGAGGACCAGGGGCCCACACTCGGTAGGTACAGGAGGACCAGGGGCCCACACTCGGTAGGTACAGGACAGGAGGACCAGGGGCCCACTCGGTAGGTACAGGAGGACCAGGGGCCCACTCGGTAGGTACAGGAGGACCAGGGGCCCACACTCGGTAGGTGTAGGATAGGAAGGACCAGGGGCCCACACTCGGTAGGTACAGAAGGACCAGGGGCCCACACTCGGTAGGTACAGGAGGGCCAGGGGCCCACACTCGGTAGGTACAGGAGGACCAGGGGCCACACTCGGTAGGTACAGGAGGACCAGGGGCCCACACTCGGCAGGTACAGGAGGACCAGGGGCCACACTTGGTAGGTACAGGAGGACCAGGGGCCCACACTCGGTAGGTACAGGAGGACCAGGGGCCCACACTCGGTAGGTACAGGAGGACCAGGGGCCGCACTCGGTAGGTACAGGAGGACCAGGGCCCACACTCGGTAGGTACAGGAGGACCAGGGGCCCACACTCGGTAGGTACAGGACAGGAGGACCAGGGGCCCACACTCGGTAGGTACAGGAGGTCCAGGGGCCCACACTCGGTAGGTACAGGACAGGAGGACCAGGGGCCCACACTCGGTAGGTACAGGAGGACCAGGGGCCCACACTCGGTAGGTGTAGGATAGGGAGGACCAGGGGCCCACACTCGGTAGGTGTAGGATAGGAGGACCAGGGGCCCACTCTCGGTAGGTACAGGAGGACCAGGGGCCCACACTCGGTAGGTGTAGGATAGGGAGGACCAGGGGCCCACACTCGGTAGGTGTAGGATAGGAGGATCAGGGGCCCACACTCGGTAGGTGTAGGATAGGAGGACCAGGGGCCCACACTCGGTAGGTGTAGGATAGGAAGGACCAGGGGCCCACACTCGGTAGGTACAGGAGGACCAGGGGACCACACTCGGTAGGTGTAGGATAGGGAGGACCAGGGGCCCACACTCGGTAGGTGTAGGATAGGAAGGACCAGGGGCCCACACTCGGTAGGTACATGACAGGAGGACCAGGGGCCCACACTCGGTAGGTGTAGGATAGGGAGGACCAGGGGCCCACACTCGGTAGGTACAGGACAGGAGGACCAGGGGCCCACACTCGGTAGGTACAGGAGGACCAGGGGCCCACACTCGGTAGGTGTAGGATAGGGAGGACCAGGGGCCCACACTCGGTAGGTGTAGGATAGGAAGGACCAGGGGCCCACACTCGGTAGGTACAGGACAGGAGGTCCAGGGGCCACACTCGGTAGGTACAGGACAGGAGGACCAGGGGCCCACACTCGGTAGGTACAGGAGGACCAGGGGTCCACACTCGGTAGGTGTAGGATAGGGAGGACCAGGGGCCCACACTCGGTAGGTGTAGGATAGGGAGGACCAGGGGCCCACACTCGGTAGGTGTAGGATAGGAGGACCAGGGGCCCACTCTCGGTAGGTACAGGAGGACCAGGGGCCCACACTCGGTAGGTGTAGGTACAGGAGGACCAGGGGCCCACACTCGGTAGGTGTAGGATAGGGAGGACCAGGGGCCCACACTCGGTAGGTGTAGGATAGGAAGGACCAGGGGCCCACACTCGGTAGGTGTAGGATAGGAGAACCGGGGACCCACTCTCGGTAGGCACAGGAGGACCAGGGGCCCACACTCGGTAGGTGTAGGATAGGGAGGACCAGGGGCCCACACTTGGTAGGTGTAGGATAAGAGGACCAGGGGCCCACACTCGGTAGGTGTAGGATAGGAGGACCAGGGACCCACTCTCGGTAGGTACAGGAGGTCCGGGGGCCCACACTCGGTAGTTGTAGGATAGGGAGGACCAGGGGCCCACACTCGGTAGGTGTAGGAGGACCAGGGGCCCACACTCGGTAGGTGTAGGAGGACCAGGGGCCCACACTCGGTAGGTACAGGACAGGGATGACCAGGGGCCCACACTCGGTAGGTGTAGGAGGACCAGGGGCCCACACTCGGTAGGTACAGGAGGACCAGGGGCCCACACTCGGTAGGTGTAGGATAGGAAGGACCAGGGGCCCACACTCGGTAGGTGTAGGATAGGGAGGACCAGGGGCCCACACTCGGTAGGTGTAGGATAGGAGGACCAGAGGCCCACACTCGGTAGGTGTAGGATAGGAGGACCAGGGGCCCACACTCGGTAGGTGTAGGATAGGAGGACCAGGGGCCCACTCTCGGTAGGTACAGGAGGACCAGGGGCCCACTCTCGGTAGGTACAGGAGGACCAGGGGCCCACACTCGGTAGGTGTAGGATAGGAGGACCAGGGGCCCACACTCGGTAGGTGTAGGATAGGAGGACCAGGGGCCCACACTCGGTAGGTACAGGAGGACCAGGGGCCCACACTCGGTAGGTGTAGGATAGGAGGACCAGGGGCCCACACTCGGTAGGTACAGGAGGACCAGGGCCCACACTCGGTAGGTGTAGGATAGGGAGGACCAGGGGCCCACACTCGGCAGGTGTAGGATAGGAAGGGCCAGGGGCCCACACTCGGTAGGTGTAGGAGGACCAGGGGCCCACACTCGGTAGGTGTAGGAGGACCAGGGGCCCACACTCGGTAGGTACAGGACAGGGAAGACCAGGGGCCCACACTCGGTAGGTGTAGGAGGACCAGGGGCCCACACTCGGTAGGTACAGGAGGACCAGGGGCCCACACTCGGTAGGTGTAGGATAGGAAGGACCAGGGGCCCACACTCGGTAGGTGTAGGATAGGAAGGACCAGGGGCCCACACTCGGTAGGTGCAGGATAGGGAGGACCAGGGGCCCACACTCGGTAGGTACAGGAGGACCAGGGGCCCACACTCGGTAGGTACAGGAGGACCAGGGGCCCACACTCGGTAGGTGTAGGATAGGGAGGATCAGGGGCCCACACTCGGTAGGTACAGGAGGACCAGGGGCCCACACTCGGTAGGTGTAGGAGGACCAGGGCCACACTCCGCAGGTACAGGAGGACCAGGGGCCCACACTCGGTAGGTGTAGGATAGGAGGACCAGGGGCCCACACTCGGTAGGTACAGGAGGACCAGGGGCCCACACTCGGTAGGTGTAGGAGGACCAGGGCCACACTCTGTAGGTACAGGAGGACCAGGGGCCCACACTCGGTAGGTGTAGGATAGGAGGACCAGGGGCCCACACTCGGTAGGTACAGGAGGACTAGGGGCCCACACTCGGTAGGTACAGGAGGAGCAGGGGCACACACTCGGTAGGTGTATGAGGACCAGGGCCACACTCTGTAGGTACAGGAGGACCAGGGGCCCACACTCGGTAGGTGTAGGATAGGAGGACCAGGGGCCCACACTCGGTAGGTACAGGAGGACTAGGGGCCCCCACTCGGTAGGTACAGGAGGACCAGGGGCCCACTCTCGGTAGGTACAGGAGGACCAGGGGCCCACACTCGGTAGGTGTAGGATAGGAGGACCAGGGGCCCACACTCGGTAGGTACAGGAGGACCAGGGGCCCACACTCGGTAGGTGTAGGATAGGAGGACCAGGGGCCCACACTCGGTAGGTACAGGAGGACCAGGGGCACACACTCGGTAGGTGTAGGATAGGGAGGACCAGGGGGCCACACTTGGTAGGTGTAGGATAGGAAGGGCCAGGGGCCCACACTCGGTAGGTGTAGGAGGACCAGGGGCCCACACTCGGTAGGTACAGGAGGACCAGGGGCCCACACTCGGTAGGTGTAGGATAGGAGGACCAGGGGCCCACACTCGGTAGGTACAGGAGGACCAGGGGCCCACACTCGGTAGGTGTAGGATAGGAGGACCAGGGGCCCACACTTGGTAGGTACAGGAGGACCAGGGGCACACACTCGGTAGGTGTAGGATAGGGAGGACCAGGGGCCCACACTCGGTAGGTGTAGGAGGACCAGGGGCCCACACTCGGTAGGTACAGGACAGGGAAGACCAGGGGCCCACACTCGGTAGGTGTAGGAAGACCAGGGGCCCACACTCGGTAGGTACAGGAGGACCAGGGGCCCACACTCGGTAGGTGTAGGATAGGAAGGACCAGGGGCCCACACTCGGTAGGTGTAGGATAGGAAGGACCAGGGGCCCACACTCGGTAGGTACAGGATAGGGAGGACCAGGGGCCCACACTCGGTAGGTACAGGAGGACCAGGGGCCCACACTCGGTAGGTGTAGGATAGGGAGGACCAGGGGCCCACACTCGGTAGGTACAGGAGGACCAGGGGCCCACACTCGGTAGGTGTAGGATAGGGAGGAGCAGGGGCCCACACTCGGTAGGTACAGGAGGACCAGGGGCCCACACTCGGTAGGTGTAGGAGGACCAGGGACACACTCCGTAGGTACAGGAGGACCAGGGGCCCACACTCGGTAGGTGTAGGAGGACCAGGGCCACACTCTGTAGGTACAGGAGGACCAGGGGCCCACACTCGGTAGGTGTAGGATAGGAGGACCAGGGGCCCACACTCGGTAGGTACAGGAGGACTAGGGGCCCACACTCGGTAGGTACAGGAGGACCAGGGGCCCACACTCGGTAGGTACAGGAGGACCAGGGACCACACTCGGTAGGTACAGGACAGGAGGACCAGGGGCCCACCACTCTCGGTAGGTTCTAGTGATGTCATTCGGCAACCAAAATTTTGGCATACCAAAACAAATACTAATACCGAATTGGTTATTGGTCGGTCAGACAACAATGGTATTTTATCGGTCAAGCAAGTCAGCGACATTCATCAGCCTGACCACGTTTTTGCAGGTTTTCGTAATTTGAAATGAGAATGTGAGGCATTTAATTTGGATTCTGATCATCGACACTATTACTTTGATGTTGCTCTAACAATATGCATGCATCAGCAGAGTTTCGGTTGTCAACCTCTTACAACAATATTGAAAATCGGTCAATAATCGGTCATTTTCAGGTTGGGAAAAATCGGTTTGGTTTTTGGTAAGCATAGCTGCCATGAAATTGGTATCGGTTTGGTCAAGTTTCAGGGAATTTTCTGAAAGTGACATCACTAGTAGGTGCACTCCCCAGTCTGCCTGGTCCGTTGATAGTTAACGTTGCTCGTAGTTTTGATAATTATTATATTGTGATGTTTTGTATTGTATTGTATTGCAATTTATAATATTATCGAAAGCAACACTTTTAAGATATGAACGCCTATTATAGGCGTCACTACTCGCTGTGTGCTAACCTGAGTACGGTCAGTTGGTCGTCGTTCACCGACACTGTGCTGTCTCTGCACTCTGCAGACTCCGTGGACGACTCGGGTCTGCGGTTCGTCCTGGCCATGCGGAACTTCACCTACCTCTCCAAGTGTCTGCCGCCCAAGGAGAAGGCGGAGCTCAACTCGCAGGGACTGACGTGGGTAGCTAGAGGCGGTGGTGAGGGGAACGGCGGGAAGTGAGGACGTGGGGACGTGGGGAAGTGAGGACGTGGGGAGGTGAGGACATGAGGACGTGACGTGAGGACGTGAGGACGGGGGGAGATGAGTACGTGCGGACGTGAGGACGGGGGACGTGGGGACTTGAGGACATGAGGACGTGAGGACGTGGGGCGTGAGGACGTGGGGACGTGAGGACGTGGGGAGGTGAGGACGGGAGGACGTGGGGAGGTGAGGACGTGGGGACGTGAGGACGTGGGGACGTGAGGACGTGGGGACGTGAGGACGTGGGGAAGTGAGGACGTGAGGACGTGGGGACGTGGATACGTGAGGGAGGACGGTGAGGGAGGACGTGAGGACGTGCGAACGTGAGTAGCTAGCTCGGCGAAAGCTGATAGGCGATGCCACGGACTCGCGTCTGACATGGGGGATTCGATTCCAACTACATTCACGCGTCCTCATTTGAATGGCGCTGGTATTTGCCTCCAGACCCCGTCACTGGGGGGACGACCACCGCACCTCTTAATGGAAGTGAAGTTAGCGCGACGTTGTCCGGCTGGCCGCTGTTCCACCGGTGTCGACAGGAGTAGTCAAAATGTAATTTGCGCCTCAACTTGTTTTACGCCAGCCGAAACAGACCGCGTGTCTTCACAGACTTGTATTCCATTCAATAAATCGACTCAAATGACTCCCGTCGTGTGGTCAGCCCTTCGGGTACTGATAAGGATCAGGGTTCGCCACCAGACCGTACGCTAGCTGAGATACAAGTTTAGTATCTAGACATGCGTGTTAGCATACCCAGTCTGCGTATACAATTTGCATCACAGCTAGCGTACGCTGTGCCAGCGAAGCCTGATCGCGTTATCAGGACCCGAAGGGCTGACCACACGACGGGAGTAACTTGAGTCGATTGATTGAGTTAAATACAAGTCTGGTCTGCAGTGTACTGCATGCCACGCGACTGCTAGACTGACACGCAGCTAGTCTATGTCTAAACGTCGTGCGACGCTGCACCGGGGTGGTTTTGTTTGTTTACACCCTCGCAGTCCTTGGCCTAGGTGGACTGAGCCGTCTCTGTGCGTTGGACAGCTGTAACTGTTGTCCTTGTGCCTGGCAGCTCGTCGTACGTGGTGTGGGGCTTCCACTCGGAGTCGCAGGAGGAGCTGCTGCAGCTGGTGCCGGGTGTGGCGCGCGGCCAGCCGCAGTGGCGAGAGCTGCAGCAGCTCGGCGCCGGCTGGTGGATCCGCAGCAACACACGGTTCAAGCGGCTCGTCGAGCAGGTTGGCAGGGGGGAAGCTCGCTGATGGGGACGGAGGGGGAAGCTCGCTGTCGGGCGGGGGGGGGGGGAATCGGGAAGACGTGAGGACGTCTTGAGAGCGTGATTTCATGACTGGGACTGCAGCTGACGGTGGATGGACTCGCTGTCAGGTCAGGCGGGTGTCCGCGTGGTGGGCTAAACTGTGGGTCACCTGTGGTGTGACGGGACTGCGGTGCTGCAGGGTGTTCCGTTGTTTGGTAGAAGTCTGCTGGAGATAAGTGGTTAGTGGTGTCAGTCGGTGAATTACCCGACACGTCAGGACCGGGTGGCTCAACCTCACGTCACGTGTTACCGCCGTCTATGTAGGTGGCATGCAGTTGTGGGTGATAGGTACCGTAAGCTGGGCTGCCTGGAAGGAATTCATCGTGATATCCGCCGTCTGTGTAGGTGTCATGCAGTTGTGGGTGGTAGGATTAAGCTGGCCTGCCTGAAAGGAATCCATCGTGACAGGACTGGCTTCGTTATGTGTGTTACGCTGTGTACGCGCTCTGGCGACGTTCCTCTCTGCCAGGCACCGTCCCTGACGCTCTGCCCCCCCCTCGGCTGCCAGATCGCCAAGACCGCCTACCAGAAGACCAAGGACCCGATGGACGCGGCGCTCTACTACTTCGCCATGCGCAAACGCACCGTCATCGCCGCGCTCTACAAGCAGATGCGCGACGACCGGCGCTACAGGTTCTTCAGCAAGGACTTCAGCACGCCCGACGGCCGCACGGCCGCCAAGAAGAACGCCTACCAGTGCCTTGGCAAGCAGAAGTTCGAGTCTGCGGCTGCGCTGTTCCTGCTGGCCGACAGCCTCCCCGACTGTGTGGAGGTGATCCTGACCAAGCTGCACGACCTGCAGCTGGCTATGCTGGTGTGCCGGCTGTACGACGGCGAGCTGGACAGCTGCCCTCCGAGTCTGTGTCGGCTGCTGGACAAGGTGAGGCCATGCTGGCGACCTGCAGCTGGCTATGCTGGTGTGCCGGCTGTACGACGGCGAGCTGGACAGCTGCCCTCCGAGTCTGTGTCGGCTGCTGGACAAGGTGAGGCCATGCTGGCGACCTGCAGCTGGCTATGCTGGTGTGCCGGCTGTACGACGGCGAGCTGGACAGCTGCCCGCCGAGTCTGTGTCGGCTGCTGGACAAGGTGAGGCCATGCTGGCGACCTGCAGCTGGCTATGCTGGTGTGCCGGCTGTACGACGGCGAGCTGGACAGCTGCCCTCCGAGTCTGTGTCGGCTGCTGGACAAGGTGAGGCCATGCTGGCGACCTGCAGCTGGCTATGCTGGTGTGCCGGCTGTACGACGGCGAGCTGGACAGCTGCCCTCCGAGTCTGTGTCGGCTGCTGGACAAGGTGAGGCCATGCTGGCGACCTGCAGCTGGCTATGCTGGTGTGCCGGCTGTACGACGGCGAGCTGGACAGCTGCCCGCCGAGTCTGTGTCGGCTGCTGGACAAGGTGAGGCCATGCTGGCGACCTGCAGCTGGCTATGCTGGTGTGCCGGCTGTACGACGGCGAGCTGGACAGCTGCCCGCCGAGTCTGTGTCGGCTGCTGGACAAGGTGAGGCCATGCTGGCGACCTGCAGCTGGCTATGCTGGTGTGCCGGCTGTACGACGGCGAGCTGGACAGCTGCCCGCCGAGTCTGTGTCGGCTGCTGGACAAGGTGAGGCCATGCTGGCGACCTGCAGCTGGCTATGCTGGTGTGCCGGCTGTACGACGGCGAGCTGGACAGCTGCCCTCCGAGTCTGTGTCGGCTGCTGGACAAGGTGAGGCCATGCTGGCGACCTGCAGCTGGCTATGCTGGTGTGCCGGCTGTATGACGGCGAGCTGGACAGCTGCCCTCCGAGTCTGTGTCGGCTGCTGGACAAGGTGAGGCCATGCTGGCGACCTGCAGCTGGCTATGCTGGTGTGCCGGCTGTACGACGGCGAGCTGGACAGCTGCCCTCCGAGTCTGTGTCGGCTGCTGGACAAGGTGAGGCCATGCTGGCGACCTGCAGCTGGCTATGCTGGTGTGCCGGCTGTATGACGGCGAGCTGGACAGCTGCCCTCCGAGTCTGTGTCGGCTGCTGGACAAGGTGAGGCCATGCTGGCGACCTGCAGCTGGCTATGCTGGTGTGCCGGCTGTATGACGGCGAGCTGGACAGCTGCCCTCCGAGTCTGTGTCGGCTGCTGGACAAGGTGAGGCCATGCTGGCGACCTGCAGCTGGCTATGCTGGTGTGCCGGCTGTACGACGGCGAGCTGGACAGCTGCCCTCCGAGTCTGTGTCGGCTGCTGGACAAGGTGAGGCCATGCTGGCGACCTGCAGCTGGCTATGCTGGTGTGCCGGCTGTATGACGGCGAGCTGGACAGCTGCCCTCCGAGTCTGTGTCGGCTGCTGGACAAGGTGAGGCCATGCTGGCGACCTGCAGCTGGCTATGCTGGTGTGCCGGCTGTACGACGGCGAGCTGGACAGCTGCCCTCCGAGTCTGTGTCGGCTGCTGGACAAGGTGAGGCCATGCTGGCGACCTGCAGCTGGCTATGCTGGTGTGCCGGCTGTATGACGGCGAGCTGGACAGCTGCCCTCCGAGTCTGTGTCGGCTGCTGGACAAGGTGAGGCCATGCTGGCGACCTGCAGCTGGCTATGCTGGTGTGCCGGCTGTATGACGGCGAGCTGGACAGCTGCCCTCCGAGTCTGTGTCGGCTGCTGGACAAGGTGAGGTGGGACGGGTGGAGAGAGAGTGGAGCCAGATGATCGGATTTGCTTAATATTGCTGTCTATACTGCTAATATAACACCTGCGTGTTGAAGAGCAGTTGTGTAGTCTTGAGCACGGACAGCTGATCATTGGGAGTCCGTTATCGCCCACAAGAGATCCTCGGAGTGTCTGTGGACGGCTCCGTGGCTCATCTGATCGTTATCCCCCACAGGAGATCCTCGGAGTGTCTGTGGACGGCTCCGTGGATCTGGCCGTGGCTCATCTGATCGTTGTATTGCCCACAGGAGATCCTCGGAGTATCTGTGGACGGCTCCGTGGATCTGGCCGTGGCTCATCTGATCGTTGTATCCCCCCACAGGAGATCCTCGGAGTGTCTGTGGACGGCTCCGTGGCTCATCTGATCGTTGTATCCCCCACAGGAGATCCTCGGAGTGTCTGTGGACGGCTCCGTGGCTCATCTGATCGTTGTATCCCCCACAGGAGATCCTCGGAGTGTCTGTGGACGGCTCCGTGGATCTGGCCGTGGCTCATCCGGACCCGTTCCTGCGCTCCATGGCCTACTGGATCAAAAAGGACTACTCGGCCAGTCTCAACACGCTGCTCAAGGTCAACGTCGGTACTCTGCACACCGCCTACCAGGAGGAGGACGCGCAGACCTACTACGGCAGTACGTATCTAAACCATTTACTACACACTCACTTTGAAGTGTCTGCAATCGGTCGTTTGATGTATTTTAAGTATGGCCTGATTCCTACTGAAAAGCAATTCATTTTGCCTCAGTATTAATTGACGAACAACTCACCGGAGGTCTGAATATTTAATTGGTCCTAACTGCTTCAGGTCCCAGGTCAGGTGCTTCAGGTCAGGTGCTTCTTCAGGTCAGGTGCTTCTTCAGGTCAGGTGCTTCAGGTCAGGCTTCAGGCCCAATCCATAAGTATGAGATCGTATATTGACGTACGTTGTTATTATGACATGTGTTACTGGTGCAATATGCATGTCAGTATTCAAGCCTGACGTCTTCTGCAATGACACCGTCCCACCTTCCTTTGCTCCTGACCCAGCCGTGCCTCTGTCTTTCTGACCCTGCCGTACCTGTGTCCGGCAGCGAGTCCGACCGTGTTCAACTTCTACGTCTATCTGCGGACGCACCCGCTGATCGTGAAGCAGTACAAGGCGCAGGGAGCACAGGACCGGCGCCGCACCCGACCTCACGAGACTGGCGAGGACGACAAACAGGTACCGACCGAAATACCGCCGGTCTCCGGGCCGACGGTACGGCCGCGCCCAACACTGGGCCCCGGGGCCGGCCACTGACGAGGGTGGGGGGGGGGGGGGGGGGGGGGGGATGGAGGCAGTAAATACTGGAGTCTTAGAATACGCTAGTACAAAGCTTGCTAGACCTGTGTGCGTATTTCAATTGGACGGCTCCTGCTAGTACGACAACTAGCCGTTGATAGACCTGAGTTTGGACAGGATGTCGCCGTCTCACAGAGAGGACTGGTATCCGCGGACCTGCGTGCGGCAGCAGTGGGCAGCGCTGGGTGGTAGCGCTCCTCACGGTGTCTTCCGTTCTCCCGGCGGCGTGGCCAGTACGCCGTGACGTGTCTTACAATCTCCTCCCTCGCGTACCGGCCAGTTCTTCCACGTGGACGCCATCACGCCGCTGGAGCGGCAGCTGTACTTCAGCACGGCGCATGCGCACTACCGCGCCGGATGTCCGACGCTGGCGCTTGAGGTGCTCTCCAAGCTGCCCAACAAAGTGCTGGACAGCTGCCCTGAGGCCGAGAGTGAGTTGTGTCCGTGGGGCGACCGAACAGGGGGGGGGGGGGGGGGACTTTTGGTGGAATGTACTGAAGCAGAAGGTGGTACTGTGTAGAGCGTGCTGAATTTGAGTGAATTTTGTATTGTGTAGTCTTGTCAAATAATGTATCAGGAGACTAGAGGGAGAGCTGGATGTCTTAAGACGTAGCGATGTGATACTTGATATCAGGGATTTCACCGGACACCGTTCTGTGTTGTGTCGGTGTGTTACTTGTTGGATAGTTATGATGCTTCTACCGGTGACAGTCGCAGCTGTGTGAATGAGTTGCGACACCTGCCTCGGACAGAGTGAGCCGTGTAGTGTGTGATTATTGTGTGTTACTTGTTTGTATGTCTGTGTGCAGGCGCCGTGGCCAGTCCCGTCAAGTCGGCGCCGCAGGACCGCAGGATCGACACGGGCATCATCGACTGGTCACAGCCAGGTGAGGAACGCATCACCGCTTCCATGTAATTCAGCAATCAGCATAAACTTAGTTTGTTAGCTCATCCGAAATGAATGGCGTCAAGAGCGTTCATTGTCCGGCTTCACCTTCATCTTTAGTCTGTACAGCATCACCATGACTTATAATTAAATTACTTATGCACCTACGACTTGTTATTGTATTGTAACACGTGCTTTGTTTTCCTGGTCCGTCTGTACTAACCTAAATCTGTCATGATCCTTTCTGTCCAGTTCGCCTGCCATCGGGCGGTGGTGTCGTAGCGCTCTCTGCCTTCTGTAACCGTCCCCGTTCCGCCCTCGCCGTCAGAGTCGACGCTCCCGTCAGCTCTGTGTCTTCTGTAACCGTCTCTGTCTCCCCCTCGCCGTCAGAGTCGACGCTCCCGTCAGCTCTGTGTCTTCTGTAACCGTCTCTGTCTCCCCCTCGCCGTCAGAGTCGACGCTCCCGTCAGCTCTGTGTCTTCTGTAACCGTCTCTGTCTCCCCCTCGCCGTCAGAGTCGACGCTCCCGTCAGCTCTGTGTCTTCTGTAACCGTCTCTGTCTCCCCCTCGCCGTCAGAGTCGACGCTCCCGTCAGCTCTGTGCCTTCTGTAACAGTCTATATGTCCCCCTCGCCGTCAGAGTCGACGCTCCCGTCAGCTCTGTGCCTTCTGTAACCGTCTCTATCTCTCCCTCGTCGTCAGAGTCGACGCCCCCGTCGGAGCCGGAGCCGACGCCGTCGCTGCTGGCTCCCGGCGGAGACAAGGCCGCCTCGCTGATAGACGCGCCTCGCGTTGCGTCGCCGCTGCCGCAGTCGCTCGGGCAGGACTTTGACTGGTCGACGCCGGTCCGCTCCCGACTGGCGCCCGAGCCGCTGGAGCTGAACTGGGATGACGACAAGGGCAGCGACACCTGCAGCAGCACCGACACCGCCGCCGAGACGCAGATGGTAGGCAGTCAGACCACAATCAGCTGACATTACCTACTGCAGATGGTAGGCAGTCGGACCACAATCAGCTGACATTACCTACTGCAGATGGTAGACAGTCAGACCACAATCAGCTGACATTACCTACTGCAGATGGTAGGCAGTCGGACCACAATCAGCTGACATTACCTACTGCAGATGGTAGGCAGTCGGACCACAATCAGCTGACATTACCTACTGCAGATGGTAGGCAGTCAGACCACAATCAGCTGACATTACCTACTGCGGATGGTAGGCAGTCAGACCACAATCAGCTGACATTACCTACTGCAGATGGTAGGCAGTCGGACCACAATCAGCTGACATTACCTACTGCAGATGGTAGGCAGTCGGACCACAGTCAGCTGACATTACCTACTGCAGATGGTAGGCAGTCGGACCACAATCAGCTGACATTACCTACTGCAGATGGTAGGCAGTCGGACCAAAGTCAGCTGAGATTACCTACTGCAGATGGTAGGCAGTCGGACCACAATCAGCTGACATTACCTACTGCAGATGGAAGGCAGTCAGACCACAATCAGCTGACATTACCTACTGCAGATGGTAGACAGTCGGACCACAATCAGCTGACATTACCTACTGCAGATGGTAGGCAGTCGGACCACAGTCAGCTGACATTACCTACTGCAGATGGTAGGCAGTCGGACCACAATCAGCTGACATTACCTACTGCAGATGGTAGGCAGTCAGACCACAATCAGCTGACATTACCTACTGCGGATGGTAGGGCTGTGGGGTTCACGCACACAGCTGGTATACGCAGTGCGAGTTGGTGCGGCAAGTTGTTGATGGTTTCCAACGGTCGGCCGTCATTGTTTGCGTTCATTTTTATTTAGACAAGACATGTCAATGTCGAGAAGATGCTGTTTGACTCGGCGGAAATAGCGACTCTGAAGTGGTGCGACGCGGTAAGGCTCTCTGTTCTCGGGGTCAGTTCTGTAACATGCCGGGCTGGTTCACACGCTGCACCAAACAGATTTACATGTGAGTGACCTGTGTGTGACCTCTGCCCCCCCCCCCCACTCCGCCGCCCGGCAGACGTCTGGCCCCAGCCCGGCCGAGGTGGCCCCCTCCGGCGTGCTGGACATCATGGCGCAGCAGCTCAAGTTCATCGGCTGTCTGCAGCTGATGATGGAGGAGCTCTCCAACCTGGCCTCCGGACTGGGCGTGGATGGCGGCCAGCTCCGGTACCAGCTCTACCTCTGGCTGGAGAGACAGGTGGACGCACTCATAGACGTCTGCAACTACGACGGTGGCACTGTCGAAGGTACGGACTGACCGGTGTCGAAGGTACGGACTGACCGGTGTCGGCTTTATCAGGACTGACTGGTGTCGGCTTTATCAGGACTGACTGGTGTCGGCTTTATCAGGACTGACCGGTGTCGGCTTTATCAGGACTGACCGGTGTCGAGTTTACAGGCTGACCGGTGTCGGCTTTATCAGGACTGACCGGTGTCGGCTTTATCAGGACTGACCGGTGTCGGCTTTATCAGGACTGACTGGTGTCGGCTTTATCAGGACTGACCGGTGTCGAGTTTACAGACTGACCGGTGTCGGCTTTATCAGGACTGACCGGTGTCGGCTTTATCAGGACTGACCGGTGTCGAGTTTACAGACTGACCGGTGTCGGCTTTATCAGGACTGACCGGTGTCGGCTTTATCAGGACTGACCAGTGTCGGCTTTATCAGGACTGACCGGTGTCGAGTTTACAGACTGACCGGTGTCGGCTTTATCAGGACTGACCGGTGTCGGCTTTATCAGGACTGACCGGTGTCGGCTTTATCAGGACTGACCGGTGTCGGCTTTATCAGGACTGACCGGTGTCGGCTTTATCAGGACTGACCGGTGTCGGCTTTATCAGGACTGACCGGTGTCGGCTTTATCAGGACTGACCGGTGTCGAGTTTACAGACTGACCGGTGTCGGTTTTATCAGGACTGACCGGTGTCGGCTTTATCAGGACTGACCGGTGTCGGCTTTATCAGGACTGACCGGTGTCGGCTTTATCAGGACTGACCGGTGTCGGCTTTATCAGGACTGACCGGTGTCGGCTTTATCAGGACTGACCGGTGTCGGCTTTATCAGGACTGACCGGTGTCGGCTTTATCAAGACTGACCGGTGTCGGCTTTATCAGGACTGACCGGTGTCGGCTTTATCAGGACTGACCGGTGTCGGCTTTATCAGGACTGACCGCTGTCGAGTTTACAGACTGACCGGCGCCGGCGGATCGGACTGGTCGGCAGTCATGCTGGGCAAGGATTGGCTCACGAGTGCCTCGGTTCGAACGGGTCGGTAAAAGGGCGGCTTCGGCCCTGGAGTTTTTGTTACTTGTAGTGTCTGGTTGTTTGAAGACATGGGCTGTATCGGGTTTGTATAATCAGACGGCGATACGTCCCTGAGCAACGCGTGTGCCAATGTTTAGTTGGCCCTCTATTGTGTTAATGGGTATGTGAGCGAATTTTTCGCTGATGGGAATCCTTGTAAACGGCCACTATTTCCCGTAATATCTAAGCGACCGCCTTGCCTGTCTTTACAGCGGCGCCGCTGCCGACCGCGGCAGCTGACGAGGAGGCCGCCTCCCCACCTCCCTGCTTCCCTGGAGACCGGCGGCCCACACTACACGACGTCCTGCTGACCGACAAGATGGACTTCGAGGCCAAACTGCAGCGTGCTACGCGCAGGAAGACCTGGCTCAAAGGTGAGAGGCGCGCCGATTGGCGATCTGCGCACGGTGTGGCGGGGGGAGTCTGATGATATTGTGGCTATTGGCGGGGTGTGGCACTGATTAACTCTGATCGCCGTATTGTATTTGTACTGCTTCTTTGTTTATTTTTGGGATTCATGGAATTAGTCTGATTTTGGTCACAATATCTCCTTGCTTATTCTTGTTAAGTGTTTGCTTAGGTCAGCTTAACCCTAGTCCCTGCGGGGGCAGATTCTGCCCCTCCCGGTGTTTTTTTTTCTCACCTGCCGCTTCTAAACCGTTAGGCCTAGCGTCCTAAAACTTTGTGAATTTTTCCCAACATTGAATGGTGCGTTTTGTGTCGAAATTTTGAGAGAAAAAAATCGGTCCAGCAGAGGCAGTTCCAGGCTCCTGTTTTGGGGAGGGTGTTACGCATGCGGTTTTACGGCGCATACTTCCTTCGTGGTTTGCAATGCAATAAATGCGTCAGAAACAATTGCAATGCAATATGCATCATAGATACTTGGATTGTACATATTTTGGGGGGCAGAGGCGCGCTCAGGAAAAAAATGGGAGGCGATACTCACCGTCAAATTAGGTCCAACTTCAAATTGGTAAGATGATAAAAGCGTTACGCGCATGGTGCCCCCATGTTTTTTTCCTGGACCCGCCTATGCGCAATATATCAAATTTAACAAATTACAGCATATAATGCCCACATGTGACGTTCATGTCGTCCCAAACAATCACGAACAGCACCTATTTTTTTTCTTCAGAAAATCCCCCCATTTTACATTCCCTGAATACACCTATTATTTTTTTTATATATATTAAAGACCAGTACATTTGAAGCTCAAAAACGTTTGGGGCATGGAAATCGGTCGAGCCACATGGCCGCAATGCCATTAAAAAACGGATTTTTGCCCCCTGGCCCCCATTTTTGAACAAAACAAAAATTTCGGAGTCCAAAAACAGAGATCTTGTCCTGACGAATCGAATGGCGTTTTCCCCATCGAAATCGACTGAGCGGTTCTCGAGATCTCTTGGGGGGGGGGGGGGGGGGCAGAATCTGTCCCCCGCAGGTTAACGTAATTCTGGCCGCCCGCAGGGAATAGGGTTAACTCAGGGCGCAGGTTAACGTAATTCTGGCCGCCCGCAGGGAATAGGGTTAACTCAGGGCGCTGCTAAGCTAATGCTCATATGTTTTTGTCCTGAGTTACATAATGTATGTGTATGTTTTCACAGCGAACCAGGCGCTGCTGCGCACCCTGCAGTCTGCAGTGTACTGAGCTCTGTATGTATGTGTGTATGTCTTGACAGCGAACCAGGCGCTACTGAGCTACTGCAGTCTGCAGTGTACTGAGCTCTGTATGTATGTGTATGTGTCTTGAACAGCGAACCAGGCCCTGCTGAGCTACTGCAGTCTGCAGTGTACTGAGCTCTGTATGTATGTGTGTGTGTCTTGAACAGCGAACCAGGCCCTGCTGCGCACCCTGCAGTCTGCAGTGTACTGAGCTCTGTATGTATGTGTGTATGTCTTGACAGCGAACCAGGCGCTACTGCGCACCCTGCTGAGCTACTGCAGTCTGCAGGGCGCCGCCGGTGGAGCGCTGGCCTCTGTCCGCATGGAGCTCATACTGCTGCTGCAGGTGAGTTGTTGTCGGGGGGTTACTGAGTGCTCAGTCCTGCTGAGTGCTGACTGTGATATTCAGGGTGGTTAATGTGGTCTACAGTGATGATCTAGGAACAATATGTCTGAACTGCACAATGCCATAATTGGTCTTAATGTCACGTCATGTTGTCTCTGAACTATTTACTCAACATAAGCTTATACCTTTGTCTAAAGTCTTTATTTCCAGCACATAATCGGTTTATGTTTACACGGTAGACCGTTGTCTCCAGCTGTGGAGGCAGCAGCTGAGCGGCTGTTGTGCTGTACGGAGCTGATCGTGTTGTTGCCACTCCTGACAGGAGCTGCAGCAGGAGTCGAGCCGACAGCAGCTACTCAGTCCGCTGCCGTTCCCCACCATGATCCCGCTGCTGTCGGCCAGCGTGGCCAACAACAAGACAGTGGTGATGGACCCGGTGCGCCACCTGCAGGCCACCGCACACGACCTGCTCCAGGTGGTGGCCCAGCAGGTAAGACCGTGGCAGCTGCAGGCGCCATCAGGTAGTGGTGATGGACCCGGTGCGCCACCTGCAGGCCACCGCACACCACCTGCTCCAGGTGGTGGCCCGGAAGGTAAGACCGTGGCAGCTGAGGCGCCGATGAGACAGTGGTGATGGATGGAGAGAGCTGAGGTGCACTCGACAGACTGGGGCTCTGGGTGGGAACAGCCACGCGCCCCGACAGCGGTCATATATAGTGTACATGTGTCGCGCTGGGCGGTTCACAGACGGTCAAGGAGTGACCTTTGTTAGCGAACATTGAAGTAGGTCTCAGACTCTCAGCGGCACGTATCCATAATCACACACAAGGTGCCGAATTTGCCTTGACTCGATAAATACTGTTTATCACCGCTAATTATTGAGGTTGAGAACCATCGTGATCGGGGCTTTGACACTGGCTTGTGTTTCTTTAGCAACTCAAGGTACGCTCTGTGGTTGTGATGAAAATTGTCTGTATTCGTCTTGGTCTGGATGAACGCCGCCAGACCAAGACGAACCTAACAGATGCGTCGCCTCTAAGCCCTAATCATCATCAACATGTCTTGGTGTATTGGCAACGTGTGTGCCCTGTTTTGTGCCGGCTGATTTCTTGACTTGTGTATTGTGTCTGATGACGTATATCCCGCGTCTCTTTCCGTCAGACCGCGCCGCCGCAGACGTGTCTGATGACGTGTAATACCGTGTCTCTTTCCGTCAGACCGCGCCGCCTCAGACGTGTCTGATGACGTGTAATACCGCGTCTCTTTCCGTCAGACCGCGCCGCCTCAGACGTGTCTGATGACGTGTAATACCGCGTCTCTTTCCGTCAGACCGCGCCGCCTCAGACGTGTCTGATGACGTGTAATATTGCGTCTCTTTCCGTCAGACCGCGCCGCCTCAGACGTGCCTGATGACGTGTAATACCGCGTCTCTTTCCGTCAGAGCGCGCCGCCTCAGACGTGTCTGATGACGTGTAATACCGCGTCTCTTTCCGTCAGACCGCGCCGCCGCAGACGTGTCTGATGACGTGTAATACCGCGTCTCTTTCCGTCAGACCGCGCCGCCTCAGACGTGTCTGATGACGTGTAATATCGCGTCTCTTTCCGTCAGACCGCGCCGCCGCAGACGTGTCTGATGACGTGTAATACCGTGTCTCTTTCCGTCAGAGCGCGCCGCCTCAGACGTGCCTGATGACGTATATCCCGCGTCTCTTTCCGTCAGACCGCGCCGCCTCAGACGTGCCTGATGACGTGTAATACCGCGTCTCTTTCCGTCAGACCGCGCCGCCGCAGACGTGCCTGATGACGTGTAATACCGCGTCTCTTTCCGTCAGACCGCGCCGCCGCAGACGTGCCTGATGACGTGTAATATTGCGTCTCTTTCCGTCAGAGCGCGCCGCCTCAGACGTGCCTGATGACGTGTAATATTGCGTCTCTTTCCGTCAGAGCGCGCCGCCTCAGACGTGCCTGATGACGTGTAATACCGCGTCTCTTTCCGTCAGACCGCGCCGCCTCGGACGTGTCTGATGACGTGTAATACCGCGTCTCTTTCCGTCAGAGCGCGCCGCCTCAGACGTGTCTGATGACGTGTAATATTGCGTCTCTTTCCGTCAGACCGCGCCGCCTCAGACGTGCCTGATGACGTGTAATACCGCGTCTCTTTCCGTCAGAGCGCGCCGCCTCAGACGTGCCTGATGACGTGTAATACCGCGTCTCTTTCAGTCAGACCGCGCCGCCGCAGACGTGTCTGATGACGTGTAATACCGCGTCTCTTTCCGTCAGACCGCGCCGCCGCAGACGTGTCTGATGACGTGTAATACCGCGTCTCTTTCCGTCAGACCGCGCCGCCGTCTCCTAACGTGGTGGATGAGTCGGCGCTGGCCGTGTTGAAGAACACCGCCGTGGCGCTCTCCTCCTGCGTGTTCCAGGCGCTCTGCGACTCGGACGCCTTCAAAGTCAAACAGAAGGACGGGTCAGTCGGGTGGCGGGACAGCAGGGGACAGGCGCGGGTCGAGACGGGAACTGACGGGACAGCACGGGACAGGCGTGGGTCGAGGCGGGAACTGACGGGACAGGCGTGGGTCGAGGCGGGAACTGACGGGACAGGCGTGGGTCGAGGCGGGAACTGACAGACTCGGGGCCAGTCGGTTATTACTGGGACATAATTCAGTTTATTGACTACAACTGGCCTTCTGTACTGCTAGTTTGTCTATTCTTTGCGGCGTCTTGTCCTCGATTCAGTCTTAGTCCCCGCCCATGTCTGACCAGTCAGCGCCAGGCAGCGGTCGATCCCGTAACCGTGGAATCCACCGTCACACAGCGTACCATCTCCCTCCGTTACCTGTCTGACCCCCGTACCTCTCTCCGCCCCAGCCTGGTTGGTTACAGCGTGTCTGACCCCCGTGCCTCTCTCTCTGCCCCAGCCTGGTTGGTTACAGCGTGTCTGACCCCGTGCCTCTCTCCGCCCCAGTCTGGTTGGTTACAGCGTGTCTGACCCCCGTGCCTCTCTCCGCCCCAGCCTGGTTGGTTACAGCGTGTCTGACCCCCGTGCCTCTCTCCGCCCCAGCCTGGTTGGTTACAGCGTGTCTGACCCCCGTGCCTCTCTCCGCCCCAGCCTGGTTGGTTACAGCGTGTCTGACCCCGTGCCTCTCTCCGCCCCAGCCTGGTTGGTTACAGCGTGTCTGACCCCCGTGCCTCTCTCCGCCCCAGCCTGGTTGGTTACAGCGTGTCTGACCCCGTGCCTCTCTCCGCCCCAGCCTGGTTGGTTACAGCGTGTCTGACCCCCGTACCTCTCTCTCCGCCTCAGCCTGGTTGGTTACAGCGTGGACGGTATCGTAGCAGTGAGCTCGAGCCACCTGACGGCCGGACTGGGCGCGCGCTGCCGCCGCGCCAGCGCCGACCAGCAGCCGGCCGTCACCTCGCCGCCGGCCAAGTGGCCCGGCGTGACGTCACTGAGGGCTCTGTTGTCGCGCGAGAAGGACGAGGACGGACCGCAGCTGACCGTGCTGCTGGCAGAGGTGTTCGTCGCCGTCTACACCAGCCTGCTCATCACGGCCATCGCCTGCTGCGACGCCAGGGTTAGTACGGTGTGGCAGGGTTAGTTAAAGAGTGGCCGCGTTAGTACGGTGTGGCGGAGTTAGTGCGGTGTGGCGGGGTTAGTGCGGTGTGGCGGGGAGGGCTGGGTTAGTACACTCTGGCGCTGCCTAGAAGGGTTTGATGCTGGCTGAAGGCGAGAATGTTAATTTCGTGTACAGGGTTAATGGAAACAAGTCGTTGACTTGCTTGCTGTTCGTGATTGTTCATGATGAGGTCGGCAGTCTGACGGAGCTGCTACCTCGCCTGACCTCTTGGCTCTGAACTGACCTCTGACCTCTGATATCTGACTGGCACTGTGACCTAATCTGTGACCTAATCTGTGACCTAATCTGTGACCTAATCTGTGACCTAATATGTGACCTAATCTGTGACCTAATATGTGACATAATCTGTGACCTAATCTGTGACCTAATCTGTGACCTAATCTGTGACCTAATATGTGACCTAATCTGTGACCTAATCTGTGACCTAATCTGTGACCTAATATGTGACCTAATCTGTGACCTAATATGTGACCTAATCTGTGGCCTAATATGTGACCTAATCTGTGACATAATCTGTGACATAATATGTGACCTAATATGTGACCTGACCTGTGACCTGACCTGTGACCTGACCTGTGACCTGACCTGTGGCCTGACCTGTGACCTGACATGTGACCTGACATGTGACCTGACATGTGACCTGGCATGTGACCTGACATGTGACCTGACCTGTGACCTGACCTGTGACCTGACCTGTGACCTGACCTGTGACCTGACCTGTGACCTGACATGTGACCTGACCTGTGATCTGACTTGTGACCTGACCTGTGACCTGATATGTGACCTGACATGTGACCTGACCTGTGACCTGACCTGACCTGACCTGTGACCTGACCTGACATGTGACCTGACCTGACCTGCGACCTGACATGTGACCTGACCTGTGGCCTGATCTGTGACCTGACTTGTGACCTGACCTGTGACCTGACCTGTGACCTGACCTGTGACCTGACCTGTGACCTGACATGTGGCCTGACCTGACCTGACATGTGACCTGACATGTGACCTGACATGTGACCTGACATGTGGCCTGACCTGTGACCTGACCTGTGACCTGTCCTGTGGCCTGACCTGTGACCTGACCTGTGACCTGACCTGTGACCTGACCTGTGACCTGACCTGTGACCTGACTTGTGACCCTCTCTATACAGCTGCTGTACCGGCTGGTGCGGCTCAAGGTGGACACCCGTCTGTGGTCGGCCGTGTTCGGCGGCGGGGCCAAGAAGCTGCTGCGGGTCGCTGCCAACGTCGTGACTCCCTCGGTAAGCCGCCCTGCCGTCCGGCGTTCCCCCGCTCAGCTGGGGCTGTCGTTTGGTGGCTGATTGCTGCCTCCCTGCTCGACTGAGGCGGGCTAGGTCGGGTGACGAGCTAAAGGAGGTGTCTCTACCGGCGATGACTCTGGCATTCCCCAGCAGGTGTCAGTAGTGTGTCAATTATTTTGACACGGGCCATGGTGGTGACTATGCAGTTTCCTGTTAACATTCTTCCAACGGACATTCGGGGCTGAGGTTTATCTCAGGCCGTTTCCGCGCAGTGTTTATCTCTTTACCAAAAAGCAGGGCACGGGGTGTCATTGCGTGTGGCGGCACATGGCACGCATCACCTGAACCCTGTGTCGATCAGCACATACACCAGCAAGGCGCCGTAGTTGGCGATGAAAGGGCGAGCGCGAAGGAAATGTATGGGCAATTTCAACTCGATTGGGCAAGTAGTTTCTGAGATACAAAAAAGGGTGCGCACGTGCAGAGGCACCCGCCTTTGACTCGTGGGAAAGTGGCGGCTGAGGGGTCCCTAAACACACACGAAATATGCACATTATCTGCCCAGCCGTTGCGGAGTTATTACGAGAAAACACCTTTAAACACCCCTCACGCGGCACGCAGCACGCGCAGTGGTAGTCACCCACATGAGTCGGCACTGGTCGCAAACAGGGAAGGTTAGATGGGGCTGCTCAGTAAAGAAGTCCGCTTGTCAATCGGACGTGCGGTTGCAGAGATATGAACTTCTCAAAAGCGTTGCCACGGGTCGGGCCGGGCCGGGCCGCTCATAATCAGATTTTTCACATACACCACGGAAGGACGAGCGAGCGCTTCGCGCTCGCTCGTAATCACTCGACCCTGACGTGTGTCTGCTCGCCGCTGACCCCACCTGAACCCTGTGTCGGTCAGCACACACACCAGGTGACTCTGACGTGTGTCTGCTCGCTGAAGACCCCACCTGAACCCTGTGTCGGTCAGCACACACACCAGCTGACACTGACGTGTGTCTGCTCGCCGCAGACCCCTCCCGTCTCGGAGCTGGCCTCCTCCCCGGGGGACACCAGTCTGCTGTCCTCGCTGAACAAGCAGCGCGCCAAGCTCAACATGAAGCTGCTGGGTCAGCTGGCGCCGGGCAGCCCGAGCACGCCCGGGCTGACGCCGCCCACCCGCGACGAGCATCCTACCTACCGGGAGGTGTTCGTGCCGCCCGAAACCTCCATCGTGCAGCTCGTCCTGCAAAAGGTGGGTGCGGTTGCTAGATGTAGTGTGGGGGGGGGGGAGGGGGAGGAGGAAAGTTATGGAAAAGGTGTGTGGGGCTGGGGCCCCGGCCGAGTTGGCCGCTCTCGACTCCGAGTTTGCTTGGTGATTGGGGAGAGACGTTGCCCCATATGCTGTTTGTTGGACTGATGCTTTTTTCAAGTAAATCTAGATTCCATCACTACCAAACTGAATTGATTCGGTCATCTAATACCGCTCGTGCCTGTGGTATGTGTGCGCGTCAATGCTGAGTGTGTGTGTGCGCGTGCCGACTGTGCGGTGCGGTTCTGCCGGTGGGTGCCGGGCTGATCGATCGGTGTATTTGTTTATTAATATTTTAAAAAACACCAACAGACAATATGCTCACTAATAGGTGCAGTCACATAGTAAAAAAGCACAATGTTTGTCAAAATACATCATACGTTCAAGCAAAGTACACAAATAAATACATAATATTGCACATAGTTCGCATTTACACGCAGTGGATCACATATACGTGCCGCCACGACTCGCGAACTTTCGAACGCTGGTCAAGAAGGAATAGTGTGTTGAAGTGAAGAAATCAGCGGACGTACAGGATCTAAGCAAGGAGTTGGTATGTGTTGGGACACGACAGAGAAGGCTGCGAAGGACGGTATTTACTCTGGGAAAAGGTATGGCCCAAAGGGAGCAGTTGCGAGTTGGTCGCGGCGGCACGGACAGGCGGAATGTCGACTCGAGATGAGGACACTCAATGCCGCCTTGATATACATTGTGTAAAAACATGTAATTCTGGATAAGTCTCGCTTTCATAGAACACATGTTAAAATGAGCTAAAAGCGCCTCATAGCCTAGGTCAGTACAGGGTCGGTCCGACCTGGAGGCTAGCCACCTCAAAAACTTGTGCTGGACACGCTCGAGCCGCTTTAGATGGGCGACAGCTGCACCTGCCCATATTACACTGCCGTACTCGAGCAGAGACCGTACATGTGCGTTATGTAATGAGACCGTAATGTGCGTGCGTTGTTGAAAGTATGATCCAGACCTGCGATGTTACGCTACTGAACAGACTTATGAGCAGGGAATATGCCCCGCCTGCCTTAGCTAACCTACTCACCTACCGATGTCAGGTGACAGACTGCGTAACACGCTCAGCAGCGGCACCGCTCTTACAGCTACCGCTGATAAGAACCGAACTGCAGCGCCGGTCTTTCGGTTATAGGGCCCTACAGAACTGGAACAAACAGTACACCCCGCCCTACCACCACAAGTCTGATAACTAGGGTGTGATAGTAATATGGTCAACAGATGGCAATGACTGTTAGGATGTCACAATGTGAGAAAACGTGTGTGGTTTCATGATAAGTGTATACTGTATAGTGTTGTATATCATGTATTCTGTGACTGAACATAGAAAAACCAGTTTTCTGGATATGTTTAGAATATATCTGATTCTGATTCTGATTATAAGCGCAAATCAGGGCCCGATGGTCCAATCGCGAGTTTCGCCGGAATCGCGACAGCTGCATGCTGCGGATGAGCAGACCCAGCATCGGGTTCGCCTTGGAGTACGCGCGACCCGTGAAATTACATGACGTTTTAAGCTTATGAAGTAAGAGAGCATGATTTACACTAGTAAAGGCCGGGGAATAATCCGTATAGACAGCATCAGTCTGTGCGCCCTGTTGAATCGAGTTCCAGCCGTGTGTGAGAAAGCTGCTGAGGTTGGATATGCAAGACCGTCTGGGTAGGAAACCATGCTGCCGTTGCGGAAGGGCTGGCAGGCAGTGGGGCAGGAGGCAGTCGCAAACGACTTTCTCTAATATTGTTGATCTATAGATAGATAATCTGTCTGGCGGTGTGTTGTCTGTGCCGCCGACAGCCGCCGCCGGACCCTGCTGCCGAGACGGAAGATTCACCGTTCCAGTACGACTCGGACACCGAGTCTCTGGCCGACGAGAGCTCGGACGCAGACGAGGACGAGGACGGGTGAGGACTGCGGGACGGAGAGGATTGAGGGACGGGGAGAGGACGGAGGGACGGAGAGGGGGGAGGGACGGAGAGGGGGGAGGGACGGAGAGGAGTGAGGACGGAGAGGGGAGAGGAGTGAGGATGGAGAGGGGAGAGGAGTGAGGACGGAGAGGGGCGGAGAGGGGCGGAGAGGGGTGAGGGGCGGAGAGGGGTGAGGGGCGGAGAGGGGTGAGGGGCGGAGAGGTGTGAGGGACGGAGAGGGGTGAGGGACGGGGAGGGGTGAGGGGCGGAGAGGTGTGAGGGACGGAGAGGGCTGAGGGACGGGGAGGGGTGAGGGGCGGAGAGGGGTGAGGACGGAGAGGAGTGAGGACGGAAAGGGGAGAGGAGTGAGGATGGAGAGGGGTGAGGAGTGAGGACGGAGAGGGGCGGAGAGGGGTGAGGACGGAGAGGGGTGAGGACGGAGAGGGGTGAGGGACGGAGAGGGGTGAGGACGGAGAGGGGAGGGGAGTGAGGACGGAGATGGGCGGAGGGGGGTGAGGACGGAGAGGGGAGGGGAGTGAGGACGGAGAGGGGAGGGGAGTGAGGACGGAGAGGGGGTGAGGGACGGAGAGGGGAGGGGAGTGAGGACGGAGAGGGGCGGAGGGGGTGAGGGGCGGAGAGGGGTGAGGACGGAGAGGGGAGGGGAGTGAGGACGGAGAGGAGTGAGGACGGAGAGGGGGTGAGGGGCGGAGAGGGGTGAGGGGCGGAGAGGTGGCCGCCGGCTGTGGTGTGTATCTATAGCGGTGACTGGATGTGGTAGAAAACCCACGGAGAAGGCCGCCGCTGTGTTAGGGGGAGGAGGTATTTACATTGTCCGTGTGTATTAGGCACCGGGGACGTGTGTTTACATTGTCCGTGTGTATTAGGCACCGGGGACGTGTATTAGGCCCGGATGCAGACCCCATTCCTGTGTCAGTGCGGCTGTCAGGCAGCTGATACATGCCACCCTCTGTCGGGCCGGGCCGCTGATATCAGCCTATCTGTGTGTGTGTGTGTGTGTGTCTGTGTATGTGCCCTGCAGACTGGCTGAGGTGAACACGGAGCACTCGGACCCCAACTCGTACAGCTGGAAGCTGTTGCGTTTTGCCTGTATGAAGCTCTGCAAACACAAGATCACCCTGCTGCTGGCCGTGGCCGGCATTGAACAGCAAGGTAAGTCGGCGTCGGCCGGTCCCCTGCGGCGTGTCCCCCCGCGGTGTCCCCGAGCCTCTGCTGTGGCCCCTCCTGTGACATGATGTCTGACGTGCAGGTCCCCTGCGGTGTGTCCCCTGCGGTGTGTCCCCTGCGGTGTGTCCCCTGCGGTGTGACCCCTGCGGTGTCCCCCGACCGGCCTCTGGCAGTGCTCAGCTGGACCCTCTGCTGTGGCATGATGACATCAGATGTCTGATGCTGCAGGTCCCCGCACAAAAGTTTGTCGTGAATAATTTGGTTATAGGTTGAACATAGAGCAATAAGTTTAACACCATCGTGTTTGTCACGTCAAGACGCTTGAACACATATTGATGGTGACCTGGTTAGGTCAACTTCAAAATTTGACCTCAGGTCAAGGTCATTTGGTGACCCAGGTAGGTCATGTTGCATATGGTGCGATGCGTCTTGACGAGACAAACACAGTGGTGCCATTCGCACGTCTATATCTGTATTACATCCAGAGTTATTGGCAAAAGAGTGTTGGTGACCTCAGATGACCTCAGCTGACCTTGCTGATATCACTGAGCAGCAATTGCACCTGGGTCATCAAGAATGAGCTAAAATAACATGATTTAAAGGAATTGACCTGATATAATGCATATTCTTTGAATAGGAAGCATTTGTATATTCTCCCATTTACTTGTAATGGGGAGGTCACGAAATTGACCTCACCATAGGTCACAAATATAAACATCTGAGATATACGAATTGTAGGTGCGTATGACCTCATGAAATCCTGTACGTTTCAAATTTCTGACAAACACTTTGGCACGACCACAATAATGTTTGGAGGTAAGGTCACTTGACGTGACCTGGTGACCTAACCTGATATGATGAGATCAAAAAATTTACACAACGTGGGTAATTGATGCCCCAACAGCTGTGCCAAATATGGTGGCGCTGTGCGCCGCCGTTTTCCCGTTATTCCCGAAAAACCTCAGGGGGGGGGGGGGGGGGGGGTCAAAATGACCTCCACCAGGGCGAAGTTAATTAGGCTTAATGAAAGAGCCGTGTTAAGAATCTGTATTCACCCAAAACAAAAATACTGTCAGCTGGCAGCCTTTCTATAAACATATACATATGCATGCATCGTAGGTATGCGTATTATATACACGATGTATGAGATTAACCAATTCATCCATTGTCCACTGAATCACTTAGTGAAACACTAATCTGAAGCACTTAGTGCTGCTTAAAGGGAAATAATGACCTTTTGATTTTGTTAGCAACAATTTCCTTAGCTACCGTTATGGTATTAAAATGATGTGATCTAAATTTAAGAATTAAATAAAATTATTCCCTAATTCAAAGTTGTAAGTTTGGAAAATCTGGCCGTGTATCTCCGGGTGCAGCGGTTTACTCGCTACCTCATCTGGTCGTGTATCTCCGGGTGCAGCGGTTTACTCGCTACCTCATCTGGCCGTGTATCTCCGGGTGCAGCGGTTTACTCGCTACCTCATCTGGGCGTGTATCTCCGGGTGCAGCGGTTTACTCAGTACCTCATCTGGCCTTGTATCTCCGGGTGCAGCGGTTTACTCGCTACCTCATCTGGTCGTGTATCTCCGGGTGCAGCGGTTTACTCAGTACCTCATCTGGGCGTGTATCTCCGGGTGCAGCGGTTTACTCAGTACCTCATCTGGCCGTGTATCTCCGGGTGCAGCGGTTTACTCGCTACCTCATCTGGTCGTGTATCTCCGGGTGCAGCGGTTTACTCAGTACCTCATCTGGGCGTGTATCTCCGGGTGCAGCGGTTTACTCGCTACCTCATCTGGTCGTGTATCTCCGGGTGCAGCGGTTTACTCAGTACCTCATCTGGGCGTGTATCTCCGGGTGCAGCGGTTTACTCAGTACCTCATCTGGCCGTGTATCTCCGGGTGCAGCGGTTTACTCAGTACCTCATCTGGCCGTGTATCTCCGGGTGCAGCGGTTTACTCGCTACCTCATCTGGTCGTGTATCTCCGGGTGCAGCGGTTTACTCAGTACCTCATCTGGGCGTGTATCTCCGGGTGCAGCGGTTTACTCAGTACCTCATCTGGCCGTGTATCTCCGGGTGCAGCGGTTTACTCGCTACCTCATCTGGTCGTGTATCTCCGGGTGCAGCGGTTTACTCAGTACCTCATCTGGCCGTGTATCTCCGGGTGCAGCGGTTTACTCGCTACCTCATCTGGTCGTGTATCTCCGGGTGCAGCGGTTTACTCAGTACCTCATCTGGGCGTGTATCTCCGGGTGCAGCGGTTTACTCGCTACCTCATCTGGTCGTGTATCTCCGGGTGCAGCGGTTTACTCAGTACCTCATCTGGGCGTGTATCTCCGGGTGCAGCGGTTTACTCGCTACCTCATCTGGGCGTGTATCTCCGGGTGCAGCGGTTTACTCGCTACCTCATCTGGGCGTGTATCTCCGGGTGCAGCGGTTTACTCAGTACCTCATCTGGGCGTGTATCTCCGGGTGCAGCGGTTTACTCGCTACCTCATCTGGTCGTGTATCTCCGGGTGCAGCGGTTTACTCAGTACCTCATCTGGGCGTGTATCTCCGGGTGCAGCGGTTTACTCAGTACCTCATCTGGTCGTTTATCTCCGGGTGCAGCGGTTTACTCAGTACCTCATCTGGGCGTGTATCTCCGGGTGCAGCGGTTTACTCGCTACCTCATCTGGTCGTGTATCGCCCCAGTGCACGGGATTGCGGATGTTCACATGATCGGCTAGACAGAAGTGCAAGGGCGTCGCCACGGATTTTTTTTTTACTGGGGGGGGGGGGGGGCGCAGTCACAGTCGCAGTCAAAACAAAAGTTGTTGACGGGGGGAGAGCAGTACTGGCGGATCTATGGTTTGAGTATGGGGGGAGGGCAAAACAAGTATGGGGGGCCTCATCTGTGAAAAGTTGTTGACCGGTGGGGGGGAGGGGGGAGGGGGGAGGGGGGAGGGGGAGGGGGGAGGGGGGAGGGGGAGGGGAGGGAAGGGGAGGGGAGGGGAGGGGAGGGGAGGAAAGGGGAGGGGAGGGGAGGGGAGGGGAGGGGAGGGGAGGGGAGGGGAGGGGAGGGGAGGGGAGGGAGTGACGTCGGGTCGTCAGCCCGAGCAAAACAAAATCGGGTGGGGAGGGGTGGCGTCGGGTTCTCACGCAAAACAGTCGTTAACAGGAGCGGGGGGGAGGGGGTCCCCTAATAATCCCGCGCCCCGCTGGGGCATTCAGACGAACACGCCCCCCCCCCCCCCCTTATCTTCTGATCAAATAACCACAGCGAGAGGTTCAAGGCGACAATCGAAAGCTCTCAATGAGACGCATCTAAATCATAGGCGAAGTTGTCAAAATAAGGTCACAGTAGGTCACAGCCAGGCCAAGGCTCAAAATCGAGGTATTTGAGTTAATGGGCCATACTTTCCATCCAAAGCCTTATATTGCGACTAATCTCGCACAAAGTGCTCTCAAAGGTATAATTAATTTCCCACATAAGCGAAAGTCAAATTGTAAGTCAAGGTCAGGTCACAAAAGGTCCCTATTGGCAAGAGGTCTACGAAATCCATGCGACAGATGTTTTATGGGTTATTTTACACGTATTTTTCGACAGTAGCAGTCATTTTCATAACCTGACCCCATACACTGGCCCTCGGGTCAAGGTCAGGTCACAAGAAGTAAAAGTCTCAGCCTATCACTGTGACACCAGATGCGTTGAATGATTATTATATATCTATCGGTCCTATCACTGTCGCTTCAGTGCCTGCCGCCATCGCGCCGGTACCGGTGAGGCTGCCGCGCGTAAGCACCAGCGCTTTCAAGGATGCTTCAATCGACATGCCAACGCTTGGCTCTATTATCCTTGGCATAAAATCAACGGGACCAACTTGCAGTGACGGCCTCAGCATCTCGATTTTTAAGAAGTTTTTATTTTCCATCGGACACGTTCTTCTCCAAATTATTAACAGTAGTCTGGTTTCCGGCATCGTTCCAACAGCTTGGAAGCATGCAATGGTTACCCCGGTTCCTAAAGGCACATCCTCCGTCAGACCTGAAGATACCCGGCCCATAACACAGCTCCCAGCCGTACTAAAAATTACAGAAAAAGCAGTACAACTTCAGCTAAACCATTATCTTGAGTCAAACCATCTGCTGTCCGAATCTCAGCACGGGTATCGAAAGAACCATTCTACAGAAACCGCCCTAAGCGTTATAACCGATAGAGTCCTCAGTGCGATGGATCACGGAGAAATTTGCATCTTAGTTTTATTAGATTTGTCTAAATGCTTTGATGTGGTACCCCACGGCAAACTGCTGGAAAAGATGGAGCTTTACGGTATAGACACAACGTGGTTCTCATCTTACTTATATGGTCATACACAACAGGTCCAAATGAGGACAGCTCATAGATCGTACGTTCAATCTGTCAAAAAAAGCAACGCCCCCGACATGTCAATTTTCCAAGGCGGAAGTTTGTCATGCATTCTCTATCTTCTCTTTTCAAACGATTTGGCATTGTGCACTGAAGAAAATGTCACAATTGTTCAATATGCTGACGACTGCCAGATTCTGGCAACCGGGAAAAAATGTGACTTGCCGTCGCTGACAAGCCGAATGGAACGAGCTTTGAACTCGCTATTACAATGGTTCAGTCACCACAAGATGAAACTGAACACCAGTAAAACACAGATGATGGTGCTAGGAACACCGCATATGCTGAGGACGTTACCCGCTGTCACCATACAATTTTGTGGCTCTACAGTAGTTGACTCAAGAGTGCTGAAAAATCTAGGTGTCACAATGGACAGGCATCTGAGCTTTGAATCCCACATAGACTCAGTACGGCGTAAGTGTACCGGAATTCTCATAGCCCTCAGTCATGCACAACACACTATCCCGAGACAATATCTATCCCAAATAGTACAAGGACTGGCTACCTCAGTAGTTCGATATTGCATATCAATTTACGGATCGTGCAATCGAACTCAAACCCACCGAGTACAAAAAATTAAAAATTTTGCGGCGAGAGTTGTCAGTGGCCGCTGTAAAATGGATCACATTTCTGATGTGATCTGTGATTTGCGGTGGCTGAACGCACAGCAGCTCATTCAATACCATTCTGTTTGCGCTGTCCTGCACGCTATTCGTACCGGCTCACCACCGTACATCGCCAGCACCATAGGGCAGCGGCAGCGTGACATTCACGGGCGTGACACCCGCTCGGCGCACCTGCTCTCGCTACCGCGCATACGGACGGAGGCGGGCAGGCGGCGGTTATGCTACCGCGGTGTTAAGTGTGTGAATGACATGAACGTACTCGCAGATGGGAGCACTTGTACGCGTCGCGCACTGAAGAAGGTCGTTCTGAAAGGTCGTTCTGAGCTTACAGGATGATTCAGACCGATGTGAATGTGTTATTATTTTTAAAAGTCTTTGTTTAGCATTATTTGTGTATTTTTTTTCTTCCATTGTACCGATAGGTTCCTGTACGTATTGCACCCATTTTCGTATTGCCATGTCTTGCGTTGTGACTCGTCAGTGTGAAAAGCCACACGATTATTTCAAGTGGATCATTGATTTAATACACATCTTACATAAAGAAAACATTTGCAATTGATTAATCTAAATAAAAAGGCATGTTGCTAGACCAATTCTATCTCAGAAATACAGTGGTGGCATTTATTTGTCTGTATCTGGTCATTAAAAGCCAAAACATGCAACTTAAACAAATGACGTCATGAGTTACTTATACTTAAGAGAGCCATAAGTCGGTTAAAAATAAAAATATTGCTTTGAAATTTGGTTTGGATATCGTTTATACTTGGTTCTCCAATACATATTCATTTTTTTCAATATCGTTGAAAATGTTGATTTTGCGGATTTTGTTCCCGAAAATCAGTTTTTTTATTTGGTGGGTAAAAGTCGCAAAATTCTGAACATCTGAGATAGACATTTTGAAGGGAATGCCATTTGCTTGCTTTTCAGCTTTTTGTTTGCAATTTGCTTCAACACTCTATGTTCTACGATTTTTCAAACATTTATCAATTTTACACGAAAAATGGCATTACATGACGTCAATAAAACGTCACTATCTCCCGAAATACTACACCAATTTCATTTAAATTTTGTGAGAAGACGTAGAATTGATGCAGCATCACGTACATAAAGTTCAACGTCGATACATAAAATGGTTTTCAAGTTATGGAGACAATCCTGGAAGGGGGCAGATTCTGCACCCCAGCGGGGCGCGAGTTATCACTTCTTGCAGCCAATGCAGGAACGTGCGGGGGGAATGCTTGTATTGAATGCCCCCCCCCCCCCTCCCATGTTCCTGTGAGGGGCATTTACCCCTAATGCCCCCCCCCCTGGATCCGCCAGTGGATAGCAGGCCGTTAGCGAGAAGTTGTTGAGAGGGGGGAGGGGGGGGGGGGGGATAGAGCGGGCAGTGTCAGCCATCCACCGCTGTACGTCCGACTGTGTTGGGGCGGGGGTCAAGTCACGGTTTTAGGACCTTTGGGGGGGGGGGGGGGCATGGCCCCTTGGCATATCCATGGTTCCTTGCTCCCCCTGGATCGACCCCTGGATGGGAAACTTATTTTAGCGAGTGTTCGTGGACACTTATTTTCGCGTATCTTCCTCGCTATCGCCCAGCAAGCTAGTATAGCTACCCCTTCTATGATATATTTCCAAAAACTTACTTAGCATGGATTGTAGAGAGTTCTTCAACCATTGAAGGTACACCAAGCATGCTGCTATAGCACTCATTTATATACATTCCAGCGGCTCAAAGGGACTAATGTGAATTATAAAGTCGTACGTTCTCTAACAGGTGAATTCAAAGTTACGCTATCGCTGTCCATGTGTCTAGGGGAATTATTTGATTTGTCAGAGAACGGTTCGTAAGTTAACGTCTTTATATCCACCTTTACTTGCTTCCGCTTATCTCAATGAAAGTTGTCTTACACGACGGCAAGGTATATGTGTACAAGTCAGAGATAGTCGACAGCTTCCAAATACAATACGAGTTGAAGTTTAAGTGACATGACAGATAACAGACGTTCCAAAATACGGCTCAATAGATATAAGATATATCTCGGTTACAGGCTCAGAGATAATTCGGTGACCGCCATTTCTACGCCGGGGAACACTTCCCCCACCCCCGACGACGTAACCGCCAATACTTACATTGTTATAGGTACTGTCTAGCGCACTCACACATTGACCCCGACTCCCTCCCCACGCGCCCTTATATACATCAGCGGCACGCACTCTCATGCGTGCCGCTACAAGGTTGTGCCGTCACGTTCATGTCTACAGTACAACCGAGGCGCGCCGCACGCACAATAGCCGAGTCACATTTATAGAGGATTATATAGCCACATGCTACACAACAGGATACGCGGATCATGTTAGACACGAAATTCAGCAGTTCAACGCGACATCCATGCTTAACCCTATACTAAGGGATCTAATTCTTGTTGAGCGACTTATCATTCAACGCGGTATACTCCTCCTTAAAACCAACCTATTCTAGTAACTAGTCCTGCCATTATAAGTGACGATCGTTCCTATCTACCACCACCAGTGTTTTAACTACTGTGTCTCCAAGTGTCTCCAACCCGTCACGCAACACGGACTACTCATAATTAAGTCGATCTATGGTACTAACGTTCTACTACAATTGCCTATTGCTACCCCTACCACTAACTAACTACGTTTTACTAACTAACTACGTTCTACTAACGAACTACGTTATACTAACTAACTACGGTCTACTAACTAACTACAGTCTACTAACTAACTACGTGCTTACACCCCCCCCCCCCCTCCCTCCCTACAGTACGCGTCAAACACTTGTGACACAATGGTACAATTATTATCTACGGAAACACGCAGATTTATACCCACGCCGTCCGAGACGCTGGGTTAAGAGTCTCGTGACCTCCCATTCCCCCGGTTGGTGTCAGCTCGTTCACCCCGTGGCGGCCTCTGCCGGCCAGCGCCTCTTGGTGTGGCAGCCGGTTGGCAGTCGGCGGACAGCGGGGCGACGCTGATGTTGCAGCGGGTGGCGTCAGCTCGTTCCCCCCGCGGTGGCCTCTGTCGGCCAGCGCCTCTGCAGCCGGTTAGCAGGCAGCCGGTTAGCAGAGCGAAGCCCTTGTCGCAGCGGGAGGTGGCCGGCCTGAGCCCAACTGACTGCGTGGGCGTTGAGTATAATTCGGACGGTTCCGAACCTCTCCCGATAATAGGCGTACGACCCCGGTCGTTACCCTGCCCCCGGCTGCGGCCCGGCGATGGTGAACTCGACGCGGCCTTGGTCCGTGGTCTGTCGCGGTCCGAGCCGCCCGCGGCTGGCTCGGTCGCTGTACTGAGTCGTGCAGTCGTGGCGGCGTGGCCGGCGCTGGCGGCGCGGAGGAGGCTCGGTCGCTGGCTCGGTCGCTGTACTGAGTCGTTCAGTCGTGGCGGCGTGGCCGGCACTGGCGGCGCGGAGGAGGCTCGGTCGCTGGCTCGGTCGCTGTACTGAGTCGTTCAGCCGTGGCGGCGTGGCCGGCACTGGCGGCGCGGAGGAGGCTCGGTCGCTGTACTGAGTCGTTCAGCCGTGGCGGCGTGGCCGGCACTGGCGGCGCGGAGGAGGCTCGGTCGCTGGCTCGGTCGCTGTACTGAGTCGTTCAGCCGTGGCGGCGTGGCCGGCACTGGCGGCGCGGAGGAGGCTCGGGCGCTGTACTGAGTCGTTCAGCCGTGGCGGCGTGGCCGGCACTGGCGGCGCGGAGGAGGCTCGGTCGCTGGCTCGGTCGCTGTACTGAGTCGTTCAGCCGTGGCGGCGTGGCCGGCACTGGCGGCGCGGAGGAGGCTCGGTCGCTGGCTCGGTCGCTGGCTCGGTCGCTGTACTGAGTCGTTCAGCCGTGGCGGCGTGGCCGGCACTGGCGGCGCGGAGGAGGCTCGGTCGCTGTACTGAGTCGTTCAGCCGTGGCGGCGTGGCCGGCACTGGCGGCGCGGAGGAGGCTCGGTCGCTGGCTCGGTCGCTGTACTGAGTCGTTCAGCCGTGGCGGCGTGGCCGGCACTGGCGGCGCGGAGGAGGCTCGGTCGCTGGCTCGGTCGCTGTACTGAGTCGTTCAGCCGTGGCGGCGTGGCCGGCACTGGCGACGCGGAGGAGGCTCGGTCGCTGGCTCGGTCGCTGTACTGAGTCGTTCAGCCGTGGCGGCGTGGCCGGCACTGGCGGCGCGGAGGAGGCTCGGTCGCTGTACTGAGTCGTTCAGCCGTGGCGGCGTGGCCGGCACTGGCGACGCGGAGGAGGCTCGGTCGCTGGCTCGGTCGCTGTACTGAGTCGTTCAGCCGTGGCGGCGTGGCCGGCACTGGCGACGCGGAGGAGGCTATGGTTCTCCGACAACCTGACAATTGCAAATGGTTCTCACACTAAAGTCTAAAACTGATTGCTGTTTGAACACAGCATATTGAAATTGATGGATGTCCCATGACGTCACGCTATTCGCTGCCTAGTGCCTTGGCTGAATTGTATCTAAGGCCTTGGAATTAACCCGCGACTTACGGGGGGGGGGGGGGGGGGGGCTATTTTTTGCCCCCCCCCCCTCACGTTATTTTCCAATAACTCCTAAACTAACAACGGTATCGTCACCAAACTTGCAGTACCTTCTCTCACATCAATTCTACACATGTTGGCAAAAGGAAAAATATGAGGCTATGATAGGTCAACCGGGAATGACGTCAGAGTGACGTCATGTTCTTCGGTTTTTGTTGCAAAATAATGGTTTGCGGAAAACCCTGGCAAAGGTACAATGTTTGAGATAAACTCAATTGTCTTAAATCAAATTACTAACAATAGACCGGGCTATCGGACTGCTATCTCGGATTTTTTAGTTTTTTTATTCAAAATTTTGAGAAATCCATTTTTTTAACACAATTTTCAAGAAAAAATTAGAATTATCCCAAAACCGGAATATATGTGATAGAGACGTATGCGGTGAATATGTGTACCAAATTTAAAGTGGATATCTTCAAAAATGACTGAGTTATGACCTTTAAATGACACAAATCGACCACTTCTCACAGCATTACTATGCATAAAAAACGCATTTCCATTTTATTTTTTACTTCTATTTATATGGAACAAACAATGTTCTAAGGTCATTTTTCGCGTTCTAGACGAAAAATAAACCCATAAACATGTGTTACAACTCCTAATGACGGTAATCTGCAGTTTGACCTCGTGACCTCGGATGACCTTGACCTGACCCAAGGTAATAAACAGCTTAGAAAGGTGCTTAGAAGTCTCAGACACACGAATCAACCGATTTATCGAGAGCTTATGCGTGTAATATCGCAATTTTGCGCGACAATTCCATCCATCGAGACCTTTTGACACGGTCAAACATTTTGTACTTGACCTGACCTGTGACGTCATCGGTGACCCCGAGGTCAACAATATTATATTTCCCCCGATAAATTTCCCAGGGCTATCGAATGCCGTTTGAATTTTTACATTCGGTCCAGTAGTTCCGGAGATCAGAGGGGGTGGGGGCAAAAAATAGCCTCCTCCCCCCCCCCCCCCCCCCCCCCCAGTAAGTCGCGTTATGAAATATACCCCAGTAACTCGCGGGTTAATGGTGAATGAATGGATGAACTTGACATTCAATCATAGCAGAAGCCAATCTTGTGTACCAAATTTTAAGCTGCCATATCACAATTTTATTTTCTACAAAGTAATTAGGTATTTACATCAAATAAAGGACTCAACGATATATGGTTAACAATGACATGTAATTTGAGCTAATAATAAATTAAGTTTCATATCCTGTGGAACGAATTCAGCAACAACAACAAAATCAAGCAAGTCTGCTTTCATGGGGGGACGTCCCCCCTGATTTTTGAACGGGGGGGGGGACGCCCCGCCCCCCCCCCCTCGCGACGGCCATGCAGAAGTGGGCTTCTTCGCTGAACCATAGTTTCTCGGAAGATTTCTGGGTGGTTTTAGAACCACTCCACCATTGCCATCCCACGCTCCGCGTCACAGGGCTTGAGCTTCTGGTGAATCGAAACATGGTACGGATGAAGTCCTAAGTCTTTCTTAAAAAAATTAAGTATTGTTGTTCTGCTCAGATCAAGTGATTGGAAGCGTCTCCAGGTGGACCGTTTGGGGCTCGCGAGGACGGAGTCGGCCCCCCGTTGAGCGGAGGTCTCTGTTTTGACCAATCTTCCCCTTCCAGGCGGACTGGTTTTTGCCACTGTTCCAGAATTTATGAATTTCTTCACCCACTTTTGGATTGTCTGCTTCCGAGGGGCGAGTTGGAGCTTACGATAGTCTAACTCAAACTTTTTCAGATATTGACGTCTGGTTTCATCTATGGACTTAGTCGAAAAAGATCCAAAGACAAAGCTCTTTTTCCTGGTTAGTCCACATCGTCAGACTGCAAATTTGGTGACAACCCATTGTGCCATTTATTTCTCCAATTGCATGCAACAAAAGTAGCACGTGCCAGTAAAAACCACGTGCCAAAAATATCGGCTTACTCTTGTCTGTTCCACCCTGTACCTATGATGCACAGTGCGCACCCATGTGCCCACCTGCCGAAGTCCAGTGCTTTAGAGGTGGCAGTCTGGCAGGGATCGAAGCGGGTGCACCATGGGTACCACCTCACTGCATCGTACAGGTATTGAATCCTACTCGGCCAAAACACTGTCAAATAATTGACATGGCCAGCGTACCAGTTGATTAATTATTGGGGTTTTAGGGCGCGTAGACTGACAAACCAGTTGAACAAATTTCGACACTCTAGAGGGTGCGGTTCAGCTGCAGTGGCAGAGGGGTGCAAAGTGATATATGTGCCTATCTGAAACCATATCCTTACCCGGCAGTTACTGGGGTATTTTATATAACGTGACTAACTGACGGGTATTGTTGCCCCCTCGTATCTACGGAGCTATTGAACAGAGTTTAAAAATTCAAACGATATTTGATGGATCA
The DNA here is from genome assembly GCA_036785665.1 of Chirona hameri. NCBI lineage: Eukaryota > Metazoa > Arthropoda > Thecostraca > Balanomorpha > Balanidae > Chirona > Chirona hameri. The sequence goes on from JAXIVJ010000377.1 coordinate 164,201, forward strand.
TGGATGGCCCTGGAAAATTATCAAGTTTAACTATTTAATATTGACTTCGGAATCACTGATGACGTCGCAGATCAGGTCAAAGATAACATGTTTAACCGTGCCATGCAGGGTCCATGCAGGGTCCATGCAGGTCTCTGTGGAGGTCATTGCTGGATAAAATAACGCCAGTACGCATCAGCAGTCAATAAATCGGTATGATTCATATGATTCTTGTGTCTGACGCTCCTCAGTACCATTATAAGCTTTTGATGACCTAGGGTCAGGTCAAGGTCATCAGAGGTCACGAGAGCAAACTGTCGATTACGTGCATTTGGCGTTTCGGTACATGTTTCTAGCCTTTTGTTTACGAAAAATTACCTTAGGATATTGTCTGTTCCACAGAATTGAGGTGTACTGTAAAAACTGAATGTTGTGGGTAATGCATGGCAATGCTATAACATAGATCGATTTTTGTCTGTAGAAGGCAAGTAACTCATTTGTAATTATATTGACTTGAAGTTTGTTACACATATTAATCGTACACGTTGCTATCCATCTGTCTATATATTATATATAGTTTCTCGATCGACGTTTATCGATTCTCAGTTTTCTCGAGCGACTTAATGCAAATGTCAAAACAAAATACATGTTCATGAAATTCAAACTTCAGATCTGCAGTAATTCAATAGACGAGAACATTGTGAATTATTTGATAGCTTTCAATTTAATTTGTCTTCAACACTCCACTTTTGACAGCGTTTCTCGTAACCCATTTTTTGTTTACCTTTAAACATGACCTCAGTATTACGTCATTTCCGGTGGACTTAACGTGAGCTCATTTTTGTCCTTTGGTCAACGTGTGTGGAATCGATCTGAGAGAGGGTACTGAATGTTTCGGTGACGATACTTGCATAAGTTTACGAGATATTGTAAAAATGCGCGAGGAGAAGGGCAAAAATAGCCTCCACCCCAGTAACTCGGGTGTTATGTTATGTCTAAAAAGCCGTGATTACATATACATATCTGCAAACTTTGGCAGATGCTAATGCTGGTTAAGGCGTTACCTCATTTTACTGCATAGAAAATGCAGTGAAAGAACGTTCATAGCAGTCGCTGCGAAACCTTTCCTTGGAGGCCATGGCCAATGGCCATGTTATACCCTGTGTTTACCAGTGTGTATAGCAGGGGCCAGTAACATCGCAGTGTGTATAGCAGGGGCCAGTAACATCGCTCCATGGTCTTTGTGCGTACATGCACTGCAATACATCTGGCTTGGTAGCAATTACAGAGTTTGGACCGGCTCTCCGTCCCCATGGCAGAAACCATGCTGAGTTTTGGGCATTGTTTGAGAATATGAGCAGACAGAAAGCTAATGCCCGAGTGATTTAATAGCAAAATAGCATGTAGTTACTTTAAGCATTCTGCGAGCTATAGCAGCGGTAAAACACCGCGGAACTTCGGGGGATTGTGCGTCCCAACTCAGTTTTGTACATTTTCATTCCATAGTTACTTCATTCCATAGCTATGGTTTTTATTGATTCTGTTTGAGGTATTTGCTTTGTGATGACTTGTTTCAGTGTAAGTAGTGGTCATTGGTCAGGTGAGTGCTATGTTTGTTTAATTGTTTCCATCAACGGTTCGATGTATCAATTCTCACCATGCACGGTTCGTTGGAAGGGTTAGGAGGGATCAAACTACGGGAGATGCACCATTGGAAAGAGCTCAGCTCACGCAGAATGCAGCGATGTAAATTTGTCAAAAATCTGTCGACACGGCCGCCGCCGGTCATGACCTGACCCTGACCGGCCAGCCGACCGGCGGCGGCCGCGCTGTGGCCTCTGACGGCACATCGTGTACAGCCTCGAAGTTGGTCGAGCCGGGCCGGCGCCCAGTCCCGGTCAGTGGCTACGTTTGGAAAATATGGAGCATATAATTGTCTAAAAGTACCATTTGTAGCGATCGGAGGTGGCTGGAAATTTGTTACGATCTCGTTGAATAGCTGACCTAGTGGACAGGACAGGTTTTCAACATGCGATGCATCGTTTGTCCGTGACTGGCCGAGAGGCCGCTCCGTAAGCCGGGTTGGCGGCGCGCAGTGTTCAGCTCGCATGTCGCGAGGGGCGATTCTGCGTGTGAGGCGCAGGAGGGAGTGCGCCGTAGTGCCGGCACCGGGACGCTTGGCTTTGATGCAGCCGTGCAACCAACCAAACCATCTAATGGCTTTGCATTCTATGAGACCTTGTCGTGCAGAGCATGACGAATCGGTAGACATGCTATTGGTCTGCATTTTCGCCATACCATACGCGTAGCCCTGTCCAAACGAAAGGGGCGCGAATTCGGACAAAATGTCCATTAAAAAAAAGGCCCTCGACAGATTTTTGAAAAATTTACATCGCTGAATTCCGCGTGAGCTCAGCTTTCCAACGGTGCATCTCCCGTAGTTTGAGCCCTCCGAACCCTTCAAACGAACCGTGCATGGGTGAAGCTTTTCAGAAAAAGTTGGTGGGGCAAAATATCACATTGCCTGGTTGTTTTGCATGGTTGAAGTGAAAAATGGTCCTTTTAACGCCAGGACACGTTCACATCTGACAAAAGTTGGTGGGGCAAAGCGGAAAGTTGGTGGGGCAGTGGCCCCACCATTGATTAGGAAACTCCACCCGTGCTTCTCACCTGATAACGTAACCTGAGATGACTTGGGGCCAACAATTTCGGATAAGTTGCACACAAGATCAGTGATATGGTGGGAACAAAACCGGCGGTGTGGAGCATCGACGTTCCCTGATCGGTGCCGAAACCAAATCAGTAGGTGTTCAAATTCACCCACACCTCAGTAGAGCGCGGGTCGATGTACCTAGACTCAGACTCAGACTCAGACTCAGACTCAGACTCAGACTCAGACTCAGACTCAGACTCAGACTCAGACGTGTATTACACACACACACACACACACACACACACACACACACACACACACACACACACACACACACACACACACACACACACACACACACACACACACACACACACACACACACACACACACACACACACACACACACACACACACACACACACACACACACACACACACACACACACACACACACACACACACACACACACACACACACACACACACACACACACACACACACACACACACACACACACACACACACACACACACACACACACACACACACACACACACACACACACACACACACACACACACACACACACACACACACACACACACACACACACACACACACACACACACACACACACACACACACACACACACACACACACACACACACACACACACACACACACACACACACACACACACACACACACACACACACACACACACACACACACACACACACACACACACACACACACACACACACACACACACACACACACACACACACACACACACACACACACACACACACACACACACACACACACACACACACACACACACACACACACACACACACACACACACACACACACACACACACACACACACACACACACACACACACACACACACACACACACACACACACACACACACACACACACACACACACACACACACACACACACACACACACACACACACACACACACACACACACACACACACACACACACACACGCACGCACGCACGCACGCACGCACGCACGCACGCACGCACGCACGCACGCACGCGGCGCGCACCGCGCACCGCGCACCGCGCACCGCGCACCGCGCACCGCGCACCGCGCACCGCGCACCGCGCACCGCGCACCGCGCACCGCGCACCGCGCACCGCGCACCGCGCACCGCGCACCGCGCACCGCGCACCGCGCACCGCGCACCGCGCACCGCGCACCGCGCACCGCGCACCGCGCACCGCGCACCGCGCACCGCGCACCGCGCACCGCGCACCGCGCACCGCGCACCGCGCACCGCGCACCGCGCACCGCGCACCGCGCACCGCGCACCGCGCACCGCGCACCGCGCACCGCGCACCGCGCACCGCGCACCGCGCACCGCGCACCGCGCACCGCGCACCGCGCACCGCGCACCGCGCACCGCGCACCGCGCACCGCGCACCGCGCACCGCGCACCGCGCACCGCGCACCGCGCACCGCGCACCGCGCACCGCGCACCGCGCACCGCGCACCGCGCACCGCGCACCGCGCACCGCGCACCGCGCACCGCGCACCGCGCACCGCGCACCGCGCACCGCGCACCGCGCACCGCGCACCGCGCACCGCGCACCGCGCACCGCGCACCGCGCACCGCGCACCGCGCACCGCGCACCGCGCACCGCGCACCGCGCACCGCGCACCGCGCACCGCGCACCGCGCACCGCGCACCGCGCACCGCGCACCGCGCACCGCGCACCGCGCACCGCGCACCGCGCACCGCGCACCGCGCACCGCGCACCGCGCACCGCGCACCGCGCACCGCGCACCGCGCACCGCGCACCGCGCACCGCGCACCGCGCACCGCGCACCGCGCACCGCGCACCGCGCACCGCGCACCGCGCACCGCGCACCGCGCACCGCGCACCGCGCACCGCGCACCGCGCACCGCGCACCGCGCACCGCGCACCGCGCACCGCGCACCGCGCACCGCGCACCGCGCACCGCGCACCGCGCACCGCGCACCGCGCACCGCGCACCGCGCACCGCGCACCGCGCACCGCGCAGCAGACATTACACACCACGCGTCACGCGTCTCGCGTCACGCGTCACTCATCACTCATCACACATCACTCATCACTCATCACTCATCACTCATCACTCATCACTCATCACTCATCACTCATCACTCATCACTCATCACTCATCACTCATCACTCATCACTCATCACTCATCACTCATCACTCATCACTCATCACTCATCACTCATCACTCATCACTCATCACTCATCACTCATCACTCATCACTCATCACTCATCACTCATCACTCATCACTCATCACTCATCACTCATCACTCATCACTCATCACACATCACTCATCACTCATCACTCATCACTCATCACTCATCACTCATCACTCATCACTCATCACTCATCACTCATCACTCATCACTCATCACTCATCACTCATCACTCATCACTCATCACTCATCACTCATCACTCATCACTCATCACTCATCACTCATCACTCATCACTCATCACTCATCACTCATCACTCATCACTCATCACTCATCACTCATCACTCATCACTCATCACTCATCACTCATCACTCATCACTCATCACTCATCACTCATCACTCATCACTCATCACTCATCACTCATCACTCATCACTCATCACACACGGACCCGGGAAGCGGCTAATTAGTCAGTCGGGCGCGGCAGACTGAGCAGTCAGGTGTCGCCTTAGGCGGCGAGAAAACAGCGGCACGGGAAGCTCCAGCAGTTCTGGGGGCAACGAGTTGTATAGTCTCGGACCTCGACAGCTGAATCGCCTCTTCCCCATCTCAGTGCGCGACCGGGGCACAAACAGGTCGCGGTCCTGGCGAGTGGTCCTGCCCGACACTTCCCGCACGTCGCGCATCTCAGCCACAGTGGCGAGACCCGCGGCCAGCTCCCCAGGCTCGCCGAGACGGCGCACTTTGTGTGCCAGACACAAAGCACGGTACGAGACCAGGTTCTCCACGCTGAGCTAACCCAGACTCTAGCCTCAACCTACTTTTCTCTGTTAATGCAACCACAAATATGTGCAACCTCATGTGTTCTTGAGTTACTTACGTAAAAAAGCTGCGTCTTCGGCGCCGTTAGCAAATACTTTGAATGTCACATTGGGACTACAGGACGGAAAGACATAGGCATACCGTGCAATAACATGAACTGAAAGTGATGCCAGTAAACTAACTAAATTCAATAAGAAATAGTTTACAGGTCGTTGTTATTGGATAGCCGAGTCTAAATTTGTTTGCGCTATGATCGCTACTTTTCTTTCATGAAATACCTCTAGTTGAAAAGCGGTAAAAGGTCTCAGCATAAACTGGATGCATACCTCATTTCCATTGGTTTATAATGCAACCAATGAAAATACAAGGCTCAACAATAGTAAGTGAGTCTTGTTGCAGTTCCAATCATATAAGCCTGATTCAAGTCTAGCTCTGGTGATTTCTTAGCGTATTTTAACAAGACCGGTTTCTGCCTGAGTGCCCTAGATTATGATATAGCCCTCCCGTAGAATGTGCCTGGACGTACCGCTGTCGGGGCTAGTCGGCGGCCACTTATCAAGGTCACACGTCGCGCGGTCGGAGTCCCGTTCCGCAGCCGCAGCGGTGTGCACCGCCCGTCTCCAGGCCCGGCCGCCGGCTGAGCAGGTAAAAAACTAGGGCAACCCGGCCTTAGTAAAGTAACCTTGGCCCGGCCGGCCGGCCGGCATCAGTCGTGTGAGCGCCGTGCTGAGCTCACCACTGACGCTGCTAGGTGTGTGTGTGTGTGTGTGTGTGTGTGTGTGTGTGTGTGTGTGTGTGTGGGTGTGTGTGTGTTCTACCCAGCTGGTGTCGGCGCTACCTTACGAGAAACTAGGACAGCCCGGCCGGCATCAGTCGTGTGGGCGCCGTGCTGAACTCACCACTGACGCTGCTAGGTGTGGGTGTGTGTGTGTTCTGCCCAGCTGGTGTCGGCGCTACCTTACGGTACGGTGGGTCTTCAACGCAGTGGTGGCCCGCGGTGGTGACCTGCACTGGTGGCCCGCACTGGTGACCCGTAGTGGTGACCCGCGGTGGTTACAGGCACTGGTGACCCGCAGTGGTGACCTGCGGTGGTGTCTCGCAGTGGTGACCTGCACTGGTGATCTGCGATGGTGGCCTGCACTGGTGTCTCGCAGTGGTGACCTGCGGTGGTGACCTGTACTGGTGACCTGCGGTGGTGACCTGCGGTGGTGTCGCGATGGCCGAGGACGCTTCGTTCGAGCAGCTGCTGTCGCTGGTGGGAGGAGAGGGCGCGTGGCAGCGGCGGCTGCTGGCCCGCAGCTCGCTGGCCGTCCTGTTGATGGGACTGCACAGCCTGTCCACGGTCGTACAGGCGGCCGCACCCCGGCACTGGTGCGCCCTGCCCGCCGAGTGCCGCGCGTCTCGACGCCAGACGGCCGCCGACTGCCGCTCTCCTGCGGCATGTTCAACCTCAGCGTGACGGTGGACGGCGAGCTGCACAACAGTTCCGGTATCGTGCCCTGCGCCCAGCTGGAGTTCGACACGGCGCAGTACGGCCGCACGGTCGCCGTCCAGTGGCAGCTGGTGTGTACGCGCGCCACGCTCGTGGCCGCCGTGCAGTCGTCCTTCATGCTGGCCATGCTGGTCGGCTTCTTGCTGTCGGGCCTCCTGAGCGACCTGTACGGCCGGCGCGCGGTCGCCTGGTGGTCCGGCCTGCTGACGCCGCTGGCCAGCCTGGCCGTGGCCGGCGCGCCCTCACTGGAGGCCTTCATCGCGCTGCGGGCGCTGCTGGGTCTGACGCTGCCCGGCCTGTTCGGCAGTCTGATGGTGCTCTGTCTGGAGACGGTCGGCACGCAGGCGCGCGACGTCTACGGAATCCTGTTTCAGGTGCCGGTCGACCTGGGGCTAGTGCTGACGGCGGCCGCCGGGTTCGCTACGGACAGCTGGTGGCAGCTGCAGCTGGTTCTGTCCGTGCCGGCGTTGCTGCTGCCGCTGACGCTGCGCACGCTGCCCGAGTCGCCGCGCTGGCTGGTGGGCCGTGGCCGGCTGCGCGAGGCCGCCGACGTGCTGGAGCTGATGGCGGCCGGGAATGGCAGGACGCCGCCGCCGCGTGCCGAGCTGCTGCGGCGGCTGGACGCCTGCCACCAGTCGGAGCGCTCTGCCCTGCTCGGCGCCGCCGCTGCCGCTAAGGGGAAGCGCCGCTGCTGCCCCGCCTGCACCTCTGACCTCCTGCAGCTGTTCGCCACGCCGCGCATGCGCGCCATCAGCTTGGCGTGCTTCTGGTGTCTGTTCGTGGACGGCCTGGTGTCGTACGGCATCGCGGAGGACGCGCCGCAACTGGGCGGTAACGCCTACCCGGCCCTGCTGCTGTCCGGCGGCGTGGGCCTGCTGGCCAACGCCACGTGCGTGCTGCTGGGCGGGGCGCTGGGCCGCCGGCTGACCGTCATCGCCGCCCAGCTGGCGACGGCACTCGTCAGCCTGGCGCTGCTGGCCGTGCCCGTGTCGGCCGACTGGGCACGGCTCACGCTGGCCATGGCCGCGCGCTGCGCCGTCTCCGCCGGCCTGAACGTGCTGGCCTTCTACTCGACCGAGCTGTTCCCGACGACGATCCGCAGCACCGGCTTCAGCGTGGGCGCCACTTTCAGTCGGCTGGGCGCCGTCGTGGCGCCCGTGGTGGTGACGGAGGCCGGCAGGGCATACTGGGGCGCCCCCGCTGCGGCGTTTGGAGCCTGCGCGCTGGCGGCCGGAGCGGCGGCGACGTGTCTTCCGGAGACGAGAGGAAGGCGGCTGCCGGAGACTGTCGAGGATGTGGAGGCCGAGCGAAGCAGCCGATCCAGGGTGTGACTGAGCTGCCGGCTTAGAGCTCGGTCCGGAGTTGCGATCAGAGAAAACCCGGCATCTGGTTGTGAGAAAAAAGACGACTGGTATCGTGTGGCACACAGTGAGGCAGATTGGGAACGGGACACAGGCAGATCATGGAAGGGGATACAGATATATATCGGCAGATATAATGCCACTGCCTATATGAGACCCAAACAAATGCTAGCGAATATTGGGAGTCAGTAACGGCACGGCACGTGTCCACAAAGTGCAACGCTGAAATGTCGCTTCAAATCGAATGCTACTAGTGTCTGTGAGTGATGATTTGATCGAGTGAATTGCTAAAATAAATTAATTCGTCATAGCTTGGTAGGCGGAGGCCGGTTCCAAGAAGAGCCGCAGCATACACTGTACAAAATTGACAAGCTCAAATAATTTCCAACGCTAAATTGCGTATGCTACGGTTCTTGAAACCGGCCTCCGCCTATATATCCCCTTGTTTTCCGGCTCGTACAGGACTAGTTCACCGAATCTTACCAGGCAGAGGCTTGTTCAATGAGCATGCTCAGTGTTATTTCTTAGCCTTGAGCAGGTTCCGTGTTTCATTACTAAGCAGCTGGTAAGTAAATGACCTCAACACAAGGGTGAAATGAGGGAGGCTAGTTAACTCAAACTGACAAGGGTCATAATGAGTCTATAGCTGGTCCTGGTAAGCTAACCATGCCGAAACAAGAGAACGGCTCGTTCTGGAACAAGCTCTTGCATGCCACTGCTATTCCTACCAGCCAATAACAGGCTTCTACTCAAGGGCGTAGGCAGGGGGAGGGGACAAGGGGGCCATGCCACTCCCTCCCTGGAGGACAGGCGGGCCCCTCTGGTGACCGAGCGAGGGCCCCCTGGGGCCAAAGGCCCCAGTGTTTTGGATGGTGTTAGGCGCCCGCAAAACGCCTTACGTCGCATAAAAGAACGCCCGCGAACCGACAAAAAAATCGTAACACGAATAAATAACAGCACTTGCTTGTCTGTTAAGGCATGTATATGTAAATACGTAGAAAGGGGCCCCAGCCAGTGTGGATAGGGCCCTCTACCAGCTTTTAAAGGGCCCTGCCGATCTGCAGAGGGCCCCCTGTCGGCATTTAGAGGGCCCCTTCCGGTTGTAGAGGGCCCTTTGCCGACCTTTATGGGGCCCTACCGATCTGTAGAAGGTCCCTGCCGATCTGGAGAGGGCCCTCCGCCGGTCTTTAGATGACCCTGTCAGTCTGTAGAGGGCTTCTGTCGGCATTCAGAGGGCCCTGTCGACCTGTAGAGGGCCCTCTTCCAGGCTTTGGGGGGCCCCGTCGATCTGTAGAGTGTCCAAGCCAATCTGTAGAGGTCCCTCTGCCGGCCTTTAGAGGGCCCTTCCAGCATGTAGAGGGCCTGCCGACCTGTAGAGGGCCCTCTTCCAGCCTTTAGAGGGCCCTGTCGATATGTAGAGGGTATTCTGCTAACCTTTAGAGGGTCCTGTGGTGGACTCTGGCCGAGTTTTGGGAGATAGTGTTCTCCATGAAGCGTTCTGGTGCGTGTGGACCTGACGGTATTTGTATTCGCATCCTACTCCTCTGTTTGACGCCATCGGTCCTGTCCTTCTCCATATTGTCAATATCTGCCTTACCTCATTAGACTTTCCCGATTCTTGGAAGCACTCTCTGGTTCATCCTATTTTCAAGTCTGATGAACCAACCCTAGTCTCTAACTACCGACCTATTTCAATAGTCCCCATCATGGCAAAGACTGTCGAGCGTGTGGTGCAGCGCCAGCTCTCTGCTTACATGTCAGACAATCATCTCCTCTCCTCATCTCAACATGGTTTCGTCCTCGCCATTCCACATAAACCGCTCTGCTCTCCATCACTAACCGCATCTTTTCCAACATGGACCGTTGGCATGTCTCTCTTGTGCCTACTGGACCTTAGTAAATGCTTCGACGTTATTCCTCATTCCCTGCTTCTTTCCGAACTCCCAACTCTATGGCATTGACCCGACCTGGTTTTCATCCTATTTAGTCGGTGACACTCAGTCCGTTTGCATCTCTTCCTCTTCTGGTGACTTCTTCCTCTTCTGGTGAGTTATTTCTAAGCCTCTTCCTAATGCAATGGGAGTCTTCCAGGGATCAGCCCTTGGTCCCCTGTTATTCACCATTTTTGCCAACGACCTCAGCCTGCACGCGCCAGACGCTCATGTAACCCAGTACGCTGACGATACTCAAGTCCTTATATCCGACGTCAAACGCAACCTTCCTAGCGTCATCCTTCGCATGGAGA
>JAXIVJ010000377.1:180000-182500 GCA_036785665.1 Chirona hameri
CACACACACACACACACACACACACACACACACACACACACACACACACACACACACACACACACACACACACACACACACACACACACACACACACACACACACACACACACACACACACACACACACACACACACACACACACACACACACACACACACACACACACACACACACACACACACACACACACACACACACACACACACACACACACACACACACACACACACACACACACACACACACACACACACACACACACACACACACACACACACACACACACACACACACACACACACACACACACACACACACACACACACACACACACACACACACACACACACACACACACACACACACACACACACACACACACACACACACACACACACACACACACAACACACACACACACACACACACACACACACACACACACACACACACACACACACACACACACACACACACACACACACACACACACACACACACACACACACACACACACACACACACACACACACACACACACACACACACACACACACACACACACACACACACACACACACACACACACACACACACACACACACACACACACACACACACACACACACACACACACACACACACACACACACACACACACACACACACACACACACACACACACACACACACACACACACACACACACACACACACACACACACACACACACACACACACACACACACACACACACACACACACACACACACACACACACACACACACACACACACACACACACACACACACACACACACACACACACACACACACACACACACACACACACACACACACACACACACACACACACACACACACACACACACACACACACACACACACACACACACACAACACACACACACACACCCACACACACACACACACACACACACACACACACACACACACACACACACACACACACACACACACACACACACACACACACACACACACACACACACACACACACACACACACACACACACACACACACACACACACACACACACACACACACACACACACACACACACACACACACACACACACACACACACACACACACACACACACACACACACACACACACACACACACACACAACACACACACACACACACACACACACACACACACACACACACACACACACACACACACACACACACACACACACACACACACACACACACACACACACACACACACACACACACACACACACACACACACACACACACACACACACACACACACACACACACACACACACACACACACACACACACACACACACACACACACACACACACACACACACACACACACACACACACACACACACACACACACACACACACACACACACACACACACACACACACACACACACACACACACACACACACACACACACACACACACACACACACACACACACACACACACACACACACACACACACACACACAACACACACACACACACACACACACACACACACACACACACACACACACACACACACACACACACACACACACACACACACACACACACACACACACACACACACACACACACACACACACACACACACACACACACACACACACACACACACACACACACACACACACACACACACACACACACACACACACACACACACACACACACACACACACACACACACACACACACACACACACACACACACACACACACACACACACACACACACACACACACACACACACACACACACACACACACACACACACACACACACACACACACACACACACACACACACACACACACACACACACACACACACACACACACACACACACACACACACACCACACACACACACACACACACACACACACACACACACACACACACACACACACACACACACACACACACACACACACACACACACACACACACACACACACACACACACACACACACACACACACACACACACACACACACACACACACACACACACACACACACACACACACACACACACACACACACACACACACACACACACACACACACACACACACACACACACACACACACACACACACACACACACACACATCACACACACACACACACACACACACACACACACACACACACACACACACACACACACACACACACACACACACACACACACACACACACACACACACACACACACACACACACACACACACACACACACACACACACACACACACACACACACACACACACACACACACACACACACACACACACACACACACACACACACACACACACACACACTACACACACACACACACACACACACACACACACACACACACACACACACACACACACACACACACACACACACACACACACACAC